>JAJKFJ010002951.1:0-24612 GCA_027382625.1 Tetmemena sp. SeJ-2015
CTGTCGATCTGAGTCCAATTATTCTGGCACGGGTCTATATTTATCCTGCATATAGGAGAAGACTTTCACTGTCTGAGCTTTGATTTATTTTTGCAATTTTGACTTCACCCCTGATTCTTACAATAAATAATTTTAAGGAACTATATCAAGAATTTTTTGTTTACTATTAAGGAGGGAATGCTAATATAGCACAACAAGCGAAGACTAAAAATAGGCATGGGAAGATAATAGATCAGTGGTCTGGGGGATCAGGCCTCCTATAAGGCAAGAAACAAGACAGCCTCAAGAAAGATAAATCAAGAAAGTATAAGGCACCTCGTTAGCAGTATTCAGGTGCTCACAAAGCAAAAAATACAAAATATTTCATTCCTTATATAGTTAGAGGGACCTAAACTAATAATAAAGCCTGCAGCCTCCATTGCAAAATATAGCATCTTTAGAAATTATTAAGGAGTCAGGCTACTTGGGCGAAAGGTGTTTAATATAGAAGTCTGACCACGATTAGCTTGTAGAATAGAACAATAAAAAGAAAAAGCAGAGCTTACTTGGGGTGGTTGATGATGAACATATTTATATTTAAGATTCAAGAATAACATTTCCTCAAAATAGAGATTAGAAAATACAAAATATAGAAGTTGTTATTCGCCAAGGCATGTTCTGTTCCGTTCATGCTCATTGGAGAGGCGCGCACTGAGATTGGAGATAAGCAAGAGCAAGAGGGTCGTTTTGGAGGAGTGTGATAAACCTATTTATCAATTTTAGAGTTACTTTCTTGTGGAAGCTGTTGATGTATAAAAATAAATTTTTACTGCAATTAAAATATAGTAGTCTCTATCAGCTGTAATTAGAAGAGCCACGTCTATGAGTTCTCTGCATTTGATAAAAAGAGAGTGAGGTTCTCGAAGCAAATTCTATTCTCATGTACTGGGTGAGGCACAACCATGTTTTAATTGCATCCTTATAAAGGCAAAGTATAATTCTAAGAATTGGTGAAAGAGAAGAAACTCATTCTTATTTGTATTGTATTGGCAGGCCAAACGACTCTCTCTAAATTATTCTTGATTATCCACCTATATGGACTTTTACTCAGCAGTTGGATGAGAATATCACCTGAAGTGAACTGTCCTTGTGATGTCAGTGAAACTCAGATTTAACCATTTAATTAGATCTTGCAGGCGTCTGAATTCCTCTTATCAAAAGATATTTTAAATTCTGGTTGCAAATGTTCTCATCATAGATTTTCTTTAATAAATTGATCGTAGTTGCTATTTACTCCTAGAATTATTCACATCTATTGCGATGATGACTGGATTGCATTTGATGTCTGCACCTCTCAGATTCAAGAAATGCATATTAATTTCAATGAGAGTTGTAATGAGAAGCACATCAATCTTAGCATCTTTAAATTTCCAAAGCACCATCTGAGCTTTCTCTCTCAGTGTCTTTCCAGAATACTTGAAATCATTTATTCATTTGTGCATGCATACATGGATGGCTTGATTCCCAAACTTTGTCCACTAAGTTCTCCTGAATGGTGATCATTGAAAGACACACTCACTCATTTTACTTACTTAAGGAAGTGAAATTAATTTTGCTTCTACTTTGATCTGTTCTTGAAAGGAGATACTGGTGGATTATTTTATGCAGCACCCTTGGGTAGGTTAGAGACGATCCACTCGAAGTAAGAGGCTCCCCTGCCTCCATCTTTTTCATCTCCCAGCCTGCTTCCAATTGATTGCCTGCCTGCAAGTAGTACCTGCCGTCAGTCCACATTTACAAACAAAATAAATGGAAAGTATACATCAAAGCCTGAGTCTCAGTCACCACGCATTGGCCGTTGCTTCCACTGAAACCTGAGATGAACTTTATTCTTTCATCACAATAGCTATTTTATAGAATGAATGAGCTACTATGTACTCTGACTATCAGCAAATTTTAATATTTGCATACCAAAATTGATTAATTTTGGTTAAGAGAATGTATCAAAGAACATAAAGGATAATCTAAAGAAGGGAGGAGATTGCGGAAATTTTAGAATCCTTATAGTCCTCTTGAGTTGAGTTATTAACTTACTGAATGAGCATCATTATGGAAAACTAGATAGACATCTATCTCGTGCTGTTTCATAAGCTCTCTGAGGTGAGTGAGCTTTTAGTTTTGTGCTTGTTCAACCATTCTGTTATAGCTTTCTTTTTCTTTTTCGTAAATTTTAAACTTATTAAATCTATTACTCCAAAAGATATTTCCAGAATCTTCATCCATATAATTTATTCTGCTTATTCAAAATACTACTCAGGCTGCTAGTCTTTGTCATAATCAACTTTCCACTTTATCCAGTAATAATATACCCAAGTGAAATATGAAGAAGGCATAGAGACATTTTTAGTCATGGTGTTTGCTAACTTAGAGTTTATAGATATGTTCTTATCAAGCTCAAAGAGATTCTAGTGATCTCAGTTTAAGAATTTTGAACTCATGATAATTTGGCTGATCCTTTGAAGCTGCTGAGACTGAGCTAGAATAGCTAACTGAGCATTCTTGAAATCTTTCTTTGGTGGGAAAGTCTTGTCATAGAGAAGAGTAAATAATCTCATAACATATATTCATTCTGATTAGATAATTGGGGCTTGTAGATACTTTAACTTTCGTTTCTCTTTCGGTTGATCTCAAAGTAAATCAAAGTAAAAAGGATATGATATGGGTCACTCTTAAATGGTCTTGACCATGAAGCTGTCCTTCTTTTCTTTCTCAAGCATCGGATATAGCCGAATGAGAACCTCACGTTGTATATTTGAACAGCTGGGTCCTATTTCTTGAATTAGTCTTGACCAGCATTTTAAAGAGTTATAAGCTCTCTATCCTCTATAGATACTATTTCAATTTGAGGTAATGACTGCTGAGATCGCTAAAGAGTGCTGAGCATAGTCGACCCTCCACCTTGCATCTGTGCCCTGGCATTCATGACCAGAGGTGTAGCCTAGCGACTTTACTGAGAGAAGTTAGGTCTGAAGCTCTGATTAGAGCCCACTCGTTTTAAGTTTATACCTGCATTTTTCTGCAGGTCTTGCTAATCAGTTGACTTCATCTGCGACTGTAGAACGGCCTGACTCAAGAAGTGACCTTACTCTAAATCTGAAGAAAAATAGCTAAATGATTTATTGCTGAGCTCTCTAAGTTTTTGCTGTATTTTCTTTCCTTCTTTCTTTTCATAGAGCAACTGCTGGAGTAGGATGTCTTTATCTTGCTCCTAAGATTTCACCTAGATGTTGAGATCAATCAATAATGAAGAGAAAAAAAGCTTCATTAATCATTTGAGTCATAGTTTCTAGGTGATCATTCAACTTATAGAATCTAGATCATAATTTAATTGCTGAAAGTAAAATCGAAAATATTAAGTTTCTCTAAGTGTCAAGAGCCTAGGCAGTAGTGCAGAAATGTTTTAAGTAGCATAGATAGTGCGCATTATCTTATCATACAGATCAAGGACTGAGTTTGCGTTCTTGGAGTTCATGTAGATATGAAAACATCATTCCAAACTGTTTTGAAAATTATGATTGCCTCCCGCAACGGTTCTTGATTGCTAGCCATCCTTTCCAGCGGCCAAATATTATTGCTGCAAGAAACCAAATGGATCAGATTACTTCATTAAAATAGGTTGAAATCATCAGCTCATTTGCTGAAATATTTGGACTGATTATTGTGGCATGTCCATGACTATAATCTTTAACTAGAGAAAAAATCTCCATGCATACATTTTACTAGAAAATAAAACTTCTAGAATAATAATAAGATACATTCGATTTATTATATAGCCTATCTACTTCTCAACTTAAGTTTTCTGTCTGAGATTCATTTGCATTTGCCACAGCCTCCTCCCGATTTCTTCTTCTAATTCTTGATTATTCCGATCTTTACATTCCCTCCCTTTCCCTATTTGCTTTAAGCACTTTCACTTTATTTACTTGCATCTAAACCACCGCCACCCAAAAGCAATGTATCTTTCTGAAGGTCCTCCTATCTCTTGAAACACACATAGATAAAGATAAAATAAGAAGATTGAAGGCTTGCTCAACATTAATGTTGCTTTTTGCACTAGTCTCGAAAAATATCATTCCTCCTGTTTATAAATGAATAATCCGTTTTGGCAAAACTTCTTAGCCTCTAACGTGGATACCTTTCGCTAAGATTCAGAACATAAAATATAGAAAACATTTTAGACTAAATCTAATAATTTAACTTGATATTTGCTTGAATGACTGATTAAACTGCTTGTGCTAGAACATTTGAATTAGAGAAGTGCATTTTTTATATTTATAATCCTTACTTATGAAGCACAGAAATTAAAAATACAGGATGAGGAGCGGATTATAAATTAAGGAAATTATTTGGTAAGAATTCAAATGTGCTTTTTCTGTTGAGTGAATCTCAGAGCTTCCTAATCGCCCGCATAAGAAATTAAAACACTCGTGATCTCTCCATCGTTGAAGTAGTTTTAGAAAATTATATCTTGTTTCTATTCCTCCTTCATTGACAGCCTATCCGATAAATTAAAGTACTGTCAGTATGCATTTTGCATCCATTTCCCCAGAATCCCCTTAATCTTTAAAGAGAAAATCCACTTCTTTAAATTAATTAAGCTCCGTTTGCTTATCTATCCTCTGAGTATCTGCTATCGCCCTCGTACTCAAACATAAAAATAAATTTTTCTTCTCTATACTTGTGCTCTGGATTAGCCAAGATGAGTCGTTAGATGAGATCTCTCCCTCGCAATTCATAATTGAGCTGCATCGGAAGATGGTACTCAGAGGCGAGGATCTTTTGTTCTAGCTCAGGCAAGTCTGGGGGAAATGCAGACTGGATATTATAAATATCTATATAGGCCTCCTCCAAGAAGCGTATTGGTCATTTTCTTTTCAAACATGCCTTCTTTGGAGAGACCGAAGTCTGTCATCTTTATGTGCCCTTCTCTATCTAGCAGGATGTTATCCAACTTGATGTCTCTCAAAAATATAGATTGAAATAGTTTTCTAGATATGAAAATTAATTGTAAGCATAATTATTTGGTTTCACTTCTTGGATGAGCATGAAAGAAACATCAACTCCCAACCCTTTACTACAATAATTTCAAAGTGCGAGCAGTGCGAATACTTCTGCATAGTCAAAAATTCATTTTTTCTGATTTAGATAGATGATATTAATGTTAATTGAATTCATTATATCAAATAAGTATACTTATTATTCCCATTATAGAGTTATAAATAAGTACTGGTTATTTTGCAAACGATGATTATATAGATTTTTATTATACTTTAAATTATTCTTAAGATTATTAAAAGAAGCCTCCATTACATGCTTAACAACCTTAAGAGGAGTCTAGATACTTGGGCGAGGGGCCAAGGAAACAGAAGTATCCCATACTAATTACGATCTTAAACATAAATTTTAAGTTAGCAACAAAATTCAAACGAGATAGCTGAATAAGTGATTAGATAATATTTTGAAGGAGTGGTGTTAGAACTTCCTCGCACTAATTATAAGTTAGAAATAGAAAAGAATAGACTTACTTTCTTGTTCTATTCCTAAAGAAATAAATTATTATCAGCGGGAGACAGAAGAGCCACAATATATATGTGATGATTATAATAACAGTTCTTTATGAAAAAAGAGATAAGTTCAGTTTCAGGATTATTCTATCCACTCCAGCAGCCCACAAGTGTCTTCTGGCCTATTCAATTTTAAAGTACGAGCGGTTTCAGGTTCGGGCTTGTAATGAATAACTGCTTAAAGTGTTAACACAAATGCAAAATTGATACACAGGGCTTGAACTTTCGAAGGACTCGAACAACTTCTGGTTTAGACAATTTAAATTTCATCATAGCCGATCTTCTTTCCAAATATGAAAGATAAATTTCCTTTTAATCATAATGAACTTTCCATCTGCCACAAGTTATTTGAGATGAGAAGCAACTTCTTCATAATCTCTGATGGTGACTTGGTTGTCTTGAAGATTTTGGGTGATCTCTGGACTCAGTTTACTCTTGTTTATGAACAGATCGATATCTCCAGAGGCGATGTGCAAAACTATGTACGAGAAGAATACTGGATTCTTTTATAGAGAGAGGGAGTTACTCATTAATTCAAGAGCCAGTTGATGTCGTCGAGAGTTGTTGTACCTAAGGTAATGATTTTATTGAGAATCTTTAAGCTTGTCTTGCACCATCCTTGTTTATTTAAAGTGTGACTTGACATCATAGAAAGTAAAGTATATATATACCCTACGTTTTAGGAGAGAGAGAAAAATATGATAGATTCATGGATGGTTTGGACTCTCCCCAAACTTATTAATTTCAAATCTTTTATTCTCAATAATGATCATTGATAGTTCCTTGTCTGCAAAGTACTTTGATCTTGAAAATGATAAATTTCATCACAATCAGCAATGTACTCTGCTTAAAAATTACATTCTAAATTCATGATAATCAATCAATTTATTTCTCAGAATCATTTATATTCTATAAAATAAATAATCTCACAAGTACTTGTATCTCTTCTTCTCGCCTTGAGTGTCCTTATTCAAAATTCACTAATATGGATAATGCTCATGATGATGATGAGAAGAGTAAGAACTCTTTCCTGTGACATGAGTACATCTACGATTCTCTCTCGCTCTTAGTTAGCGATCGAGTCCTGAATTGCTCCCTCTGACAAGGCATTTGTAAGTTGTTGCTGGTTATTGTTTACATTGAACTTCTTCTGGGGCTTGTAGTTAAAAATATCCATTTAGTAGAATAGAATAGTTCATACTTAACTCTCAAAATCTTTATAGCGATTAATCTTCCATTAAATACTTTTTACAGTATTTGCTTATTTTTTATTTGCTTCCTCCCAAGCCATGTACTGCCCATAGATAGTATTATCACCTGAACCCCCGTGAGTGCCGCTTCCACCACAACATGTAATGTCATCTTAAAACTAAGAATGCATTCCTTCTTCTTGAGAAGATCCTGCTATGAGTTGGAAAATAATTATCACATAATTATAATGAAAAAGTTATTACCATCCTCTATTATTACTTTCACATGATTTAATGTATTGTTGGAAAGTAGTTTGAAGATAAATAAATTAATGATGAGGTGATTCGCTTAAAAATCAATAATTAGCGAGACTCTTAAAAATGTTAAATGCAAGCTGCAAAACGCAAATCCATTTCACTCTTCAAGCCATCCTAACCGGGCTTTCAGTTTAACTGACTTCAAATATTTGAGAAGTGCCTCCTCACTTGGTACTTCACTTCTTGATTAAGAATTCCCCGCCCTGAAAATACTTGGACCTGTGCGAGCTCAATAAAAATAATAAAAAAAGACTGCTGCATTAATGGCCGATGCCTGCCTGAGGAGGAGTAAGCAAGAACTTCACCGCCCTCTTCTGCGTTTAAAATCCAAGATATGGGGTTAAGATATTAAAACATAAAGAAGAAATACCAAAACAGAAGTTTCAATCACCAATTAGACAGCGATTAATCGAACCTAAAAGAATTTCGATTCTTAAGATAAAAAAATGGCTCACAAAGCGGATAATTAAGGGAGGGACCTAAAATTATTATATGTATGAGTTTTCTCTAAAGTGGTTGATGATGAGTACTTTCAGTATTAACTGAACTGAAGGAAAAAATGCAGCAAGGACTCTAAAGTTTAACACTATATGAGGATTTCGAGAAACGTCACATGATTAAATAAGCTTTGAAATCTTACTCTAGTCTTAATTTTATAATGAGAATTTCATATATCCTAAAAGTACCTTAAAATCAAAAAATAAAGAATGCAAATCAATTAAGTTCTCTGCAGTAAGGTGTGAGAGTGAGTTGTCGATAATTACGGGCGCAGTATTTTTTAGGGCACAACCATGATGACATTTTCAATTCTGATTCCATACTCGCCATCCTTGTAATAGCCTGGTTCGTCTGAAACGCACATGCCTACTTCCAACTTAACAGTGTTTCAAAATTTTAACAAGTAACTAGAAAAATTAATTTCTCCTGGAGATTCCAACAGGGCCCTCATGCACGCAGTTGAAGTGACCCACTCCATGGCCTGTGCCATGATTGTAGTCCACTCCGCAGGAGAAAAAAAATTTAGATTTGCTCTTCTGGCCAGGGTGTCAAAATCTTGTCCAGCAAAAGTTCCCTTGGCAGGTGGTATAACTTTTAATTCTCTCTCTAAGTCTAGGGTTCCTAATAGAACTCTGGTATACATGGCCTTTAATTAATGAGTTGGCTGAGCTTGGCCGGCGAAGTGAACTTCTAAGATTGGGTCAGTGGTACCGTCTAAATACTAGACTCCTGAGTCAAGTAGGTAGATTTCTTTATCGTTCATAGCCAGAGCGGTTTCAAAATCAATTTTCATTTAACTGCTCCGTTGGGGCCGATCGAAGAGATGGACTCAAAAGAGGGGCCTACATAGTGATCTTGCTTAAAAACGTATTCCTCTAACTTCTCAGCGGCAGTGTACTCGTTGAGAGTAGTCTCTGGGTTATGCTTGAGATGATCTTAAAGCCAGGCGAAGAACTGTACCAGGGAAACAGAGTTCTTAATGTTGGCGCTTCTCATGCCCTCTTGCTCCACGGGGTTTAACAAATAAATGATATATACAATTGTTCTTGGCGCACTTAATCAACTCTACGATGCCATTTTGATGCACAGGGCTATTTAAGAACTAGAAAGCTTTATTAAGTTAAAGTTATGATGAGACATTGAAATTTGCAAAGTATATTATAGAAATGAAATCATGTTGGAAAACTGGACTCTCGGGCATGGATGGCTAAAGAATTAAAAATTTGCTTTCAGAAGAATGAATAATAAATATTGAAAGGAGCAACAGCAATTTGAGTGGGGTCAACTCCGATCTTAGCACCCTTGGTCTAAACTCGAAGTAGGGAGGCTCTCCTCAAAAATTTAATTTGCAAGTGTATTAAATTAATGATGTAATATTTTCTTGGGGGGGGGCCTTTCCTCGTCATCCACTTTTTTCATGAAAATATGAAAAATCACTGTCTTGCCTAAAATTAGCCAAAAACACCTAATTCAATTTCAGAGGGCTTATAACGATCATATTCTTTAATTTAGAAAACATTTGGAGCCTTCGGGAAATATTCAGTTCTAAAAAAATAAATTTTAAAGGAGTGGCAATATCACTAGGATATTTAATTCATTCACAAGTTTAAGATATCTAATGTAAAAAATAAAAAGTACTCTAAGCCACCTTATCACAGTTATCGAGTCTTTTCATTTTTAGTATCCTTTAATAGCATAATCTGAGCTAAAAATATATCTAAGTAAACTTATTTCATTAAATACATATTGTTCTTTGATTGTAAGATTAAATTTGAAATTTCATGTATTCTAGATATCTTTCAAATATTCTAGAATTGAATATTGAAGCCTTAGCTTTAAGAAAGCTGTAAGCATGTTTAAAGGAAATTCATCTCATTTATAAATGTCTTTTGTAGCATTGATATTTTTCGTAGTTAACTATTTTCTTATATTTTGAAAACGTATATTTTTATTCAATAAAATAAAGTCTTTATTCTATAAAATTTCATTAAAAATTAAAAATTTTGTCTAAATGATTCTTAAAAAATTAAGCTCTATTTTCTAAATTAAAGAATATGATCGTTATAAGCCCTCTGAAATTGAATTAGGACTAAAAAACTGGTGTTTTTGGCTAATTTTAGGCAAGACAGTGATTTTTCATATTTTCATGAAAAAAGTGGATGACGAGGAAAGGCCCCCCCCTTTTCTTTAACCAGTGACTGGGATGGAAGCTCCAGCAGTTAAGTTTGGCATAGTTCAAATAAGAATTTTCTTCCTTAGAGCTGGCTATCATGTTCTTAACTTAAAAAACCTATAGAAAATATATCGACACTATATTTATAAGAGAAAAGATATTCTAGCTGTTCTGAGCCAGCCCAGTTCCAAGCAAGTTGGAAGTAGAGCTGCTGATGCCGCTCATTTGGCTTTTCAGATTGCCATAATAATATTCAGTTGATCTCCTCTCTGACATCTTCAATAGCCTACCTCAGAATCTTTAAAGAATATATTAAAACTTTTTTTCATCTTTTCCAGCTCCTTCTTAATTTCCATCTCCTTCGAGTAAATGGTCTATCTCACACACCCACACTCACTTTATATTTATTTCTCAAGCATCTTTTTGAGCTGCTCAATCAGCTACTCATATCTCTAAACAGCTTGATCATAAAATATTGTGTGCATTTTAGAGGACTCTGCTGCCGCCCCTGCTTCCCAGTCCAATTAAAATAATTTGTGGAATAGATAAACACTAAGAAACTACTACTATCCTTAAACATAAGAATACAGTAGTTTTCTCAAAATTAGTAGTGACCTTGCTCTTCTAGTTGCTGCTGTTCCAAGATCTCTGCTTTATCCTTGAGCTCTCAAATTATAAATACCTGCCTTACATAGCAACGTATCAATAGATGACTAATTTTTGTTGAGATCAACATTCTTTTTCATGAGTTCTCTGTTCTCGAAATCTATCTTCTGCGCAATTTGAGTCATAGTATAACACTAAATATATATACATTCAATTCCTTCTCTCGTTCTTTGAAATCGGCGCCACTGTCTCCCTTCTTAAAAAAGAATAAATTGGAATTATCTCTTCTTTGCTTTCTCGTCCTTGATTTGTTTTTTAATTTCCTCAAGCCTATTATCTAGCACCTCACAGATTTCGTTTCTCTTCACTCTTACTATTTTAAAATACATAAATGAAGTCCATATTTATGGATGGAAATAGTTTTGATTCGCCGTTTGCGAAATTAAATGGTCACTGCCTTTATTTAATAGAAAACGTTTAAATGGAGTAAAAGTTAAAGCTAATTTTACAAATCATCTCTCTTGTTATAAAATGCAAAAATAGTTAATTATAAAAGTCAGATTATTACCAGAATAATTAAAATTATTAGTAACCATGACATATTCATTAAGTATCGCAATATAGTAGAGTTTTAATTGTTTCTATATATCTACCTTTATTATTATATTTTGTCTCTTCATTTGCAGTAGTGCGTTGGACTTTCTCGATAGTGCTGTTGAATATCAAATCACTAAAATACTCAAGTCATGTAGATGTTAACATTTTAGGCTAAGTTTCTGCGGCGCGCTGCTTCTGACTCTCTGGCGTTCACATTAGACTAATTGAGCTAGGAAAAATAAAAATAGCATTAAGGAATCGTCTTCGTTAAGTGGATCCACATCTTCCTGTACCATTGACAGTCTGCCTATCGCAACTATCTCCATAAAAATAAATTTACTAATCTTTGTTTATAGCAGCGCCAGTTTGAATTAAAATAAAGAATGGACTGCTGCAAAAAAATATAAGGATCAGAAGACCTTCTGGCAATCTCATTGTGAATATCGTCTATGGTCTTTCTGTACTCCTGCTCTCTTCTTATGTAACTATAACACAAATTTTAATAAACCACTTCCTTATTATGATAATGTTCTTACTATTCTTGTTTACTGATGAGCTGGTTTTTTAGGTCCTTGTTCCACTGTTTTATAAAGCAATTATAATAAAAAATAAGATTTGCTTCCTCCAGATTTTACTGCCTCATGATGTTGTTCTAATCGTCATCACCTGATCCATATCCTCATTCAGAGAGATACATTCCACCACTCTCATAGGGGCCCTTGCCTCTAGCTCCTGTGTTAGTTGACAGTTCTTTCTTCTTAGATTGAAATGATGAATGAGTATTTTTTTCTTATGAGGTGGAAAACTAAGGATTGGAAGCACTCGCCAAAAGCTGTGACCTCTTGTCTGTTCCCACACTCATTTGCTCTCATATAGAAATTTAATTATGGCATGTCTAAGAAAAGTATGAGCTGCAGTTTAAGAATTTAAAGAGAGAATAAGAGTATTTTCTTATATTGAAGCCATTTGGATAATTCAGTTTTACAGAAAATCCTAACTTACCTTTCTCAAGCATGGGCGTTTGCTAGTACAAACCTTGTGCAATCTATTTGATTCTCTCATGCGCAGTCTTGCCAGGGACTATCTCATTTACTGGACTCTGATACTGCACACTATAAGAGAGTTAAAATTATAAAGTGGTTATAATTCTAAGGAGAGATATGGTGGATAAGTTACTTTTGCTACTTGGCTGCTCCAAAAATTGATTTCATTTTTATTTATATAAGTCTCACTTTAATTCATTCCTCTTTCACTTAGAGTGAAGATTATTGAAAAATAAATTGTTGCTTATTATGTTCTATCTCTTGACGACTTTAGTTATCAGTTCCTTGAAGGCTTTAGAGAATTGGCATTCATCCCTCCGTTCTGCTAGCAAAACTTACAATACACTTATTCACAAATGCAGATTCAGCAGTGGAGGTTTAAATAGTAGAAGCACTCTATAGCTTTCCTTTATTCTCCTCAGGATACTATTAATTTTCACTTTCTTCTGCTTCTTATTAGGTTTAAACTTCTAGTGTGGGTTGTTGCTAATCTGTCTCTGTCTTTTCTTCTTCAGGTTGGCTCTAACTAGAAACAAGGTCAACGTCGCACTTGTTGCCCAGGACGAGGAATGGCAAAGTCTGAGGCTCAGTAGGCTCACTCTTTATTAGGAAGACCTGTCGCCAGTTCATCAAGTGCTCAAATGAATCTTTATTTGTGATGTCGTAGACTAGCACGCAGCAGTCAGCCCCTCGATAATACAATTTAATTTATGAATGAATTTGATAAAAAGCGGAGCCCAAGGACTGAAACCTTTCCTAGCCAGCTGTGTCCCATATCTGCAGTGTCACTATGCGATTATCCTCTAAAGCTATCTCCTTTGTCGAGAAATCAGCTCCGATAAAAACATTAAATGTAAACAAGTTAAGATAGTAGGCTTGAATGCCATATAGCTCCTAAGAAATTAATTCCCCTTAGAGAAGTCTTTCCGACTGAGGAGTCGCCCACGATGACCAGTTTTACGAAGCACTTGCGCAGAGTGTTTTACAAATTGCCAGTCTTATTCCTTTGCTCCATTGGAAATTAATTTACCTTTAATTGATTTATCGATTTAAAGTAAGTTAGTTGTCTTGGATTAACATGTGTATTTATAATTGTAAGAAAAGTTCGGGACCCTCGTGATCTAAAAAGTTGAAGTAGTCTGCTTAGCCATCCCCTCCTTCATTAAAAAAGTACCTACTATCCAATAAACTAATTGCTCTTGTCGTCATATACGTACTGCATATTCGGTTTCTGGTTATTCTAGTTTGCATCCCTAAAAAAAATCGCTAGTCTATACTATTTTTTAATCTTGTACTGGATTTTTGTGAAAGTTTTATTAAGCTTTAACTGTAATGATAAATAGCATGCCACTTTAAATATATATGGCTCGTACTCGCTGCCGCCATCTTCTTCACTGAAACTTTCGTTGTAGTTGAAGGGGAGTCTGGACTTGGAAACTGGTCTGAGCTCCAGCAAGGGCATTTTGAGCTTGCCATCTTGCACTTGTTTCCAGTCTATTGACTTGAAGAATGGGTGCTTCTTCAGCTTGTTCATTGGTAACCTCTACTCTGGAAACTAAACACACACTTATGAGATCTCTGCACTCAGGCGTGAGCTGCATTCAATCTATATAGAGTGAGAGAAATTAATATTTCATCTATTGGAAGGGAGTTAAATGCAGGCTGGCCTGTAGTGATCTCATAAGCGAGCAGTCCAAAGAGATAGAGGTCCACGCTCTTATCGTAAGATGACTTACTGATAACCTCTGGGATCTGGTAACTCCTGCCTCCTCCAAGTACTTGCAAATATCACACTCCCTTATAAGATAATTTGATGTCTCTGTGGATGATGCCGTTCATGTGCAGCTGGTCGATCGCCACCAGAATCTCCGCCAAGTAGAACCTCGCATCAGTCTCCGACAACCTTATCTTGCTAGATATTCTCAATTAATAATCAGAAGTCTTATTTAAAATCTCAATCACTATTTACTTTGCAATATCAATCAATCACACAACTAAGAAGCAAGGTTTCATAACATCTAATATGTGAACGCTCTCATGTCCCCACCCTCGCAGTACTCAGAGACGATGAAGAGTTTCTCGAAGGTTTGGAAGGCGTACTTGAGGGAGACAATAAACCTGCTCTTCACTTTCCTCTGGATCTCCTTCTCAGTCAGCACCAAGTGGATCAGCCCATTATATTTGCGCTTCTTCATGATCTTCATGGCTAACAGTTGTTCGTCCTTCTTAACCAGCACCACTTCTCCAAACGCGCCTCTCCCCAAAGGCATAACAAACTCAAAGTCCTCTGGCCGCAACTTCAGAACCTCTAAAAATGAAGTGTAGTACATATCACTAATTTTCTTCTCTGGACTTTTGTTCTGCTCGGAGAAGAGAGTGACAGTCATTTGCTTCTCGAAGTCGATGATAGGGGTGTGCTTGTTCTGGAAGGCATAGTCGAGGGGTGTCTTCTGGTTCACGTCCACGCTGTTAAGTGTCTGGTAGCAGCGAGTCACCAGCATCTTGAAGGCTTCCAAGTCCCCTCTCTGGCAAGCCAAATGAGTCGCTGTCAGCCCCTTGCAGTCCTGCACCATCACATCAGCGTTAGTAGAAATACATTAGGTGATAATGATACTTAGGTTGTTCTGGATCAAGAGGTTGAGAATCTACAGGTTCCCGCTCTTGGCCACATAATGGAAATCACAATGTACATGTACTATAATGTAGTGCAGTGAATCCTGTACCTGGCTCTTGGTAATTGATGGAGGCGCCCAAGTCGTCGTTGAAGTTCGGGTCGATGAGCTTGGCGACCTCCTCGTAGTTGCCTTTCTTGGCGTTTGCTATGAGCAGTCCGTTGCTCTTGAGTTTCTGCTGCCACCAGCTGTCCCACACTCCCTTGTTGTTGCTGATGAGTTCGTCCTGCTTGGTGGAGACTTGCTTCTTGATGCCTGGCTTCTCCTTGGCCCCTCCACTGGAGGAGCCGTTCTTCTGAAGTGGGATCACGTCCAGTCCCTCGTGCAGCTGCGAAATCAAGTGCATGTCTGAAGTGATCTGCTCCACGAAGCCGTCTATCTTGATCTGCTGCATGGCTTTCTCTACTGTGAAGAGCTCTGGCCTGGACTCCCTTAGCGTGAAGTAGGTGGTCTGGAACTGCTGAATCTCCTCCTAGTTCTGGATTTGTTGCTCCTTCCTCATTCTGATTATTTTAGTAATTGTTTCTCTTTTGAGTATTCTCAAATGATTTATATAATTACCCCGAGTGCTTAATTAATTTTATAAATCTATAAACAATCAAAGTAAGTGAGTCATTATATAAAGGAGGAAACAATGTTATCAAAGAAAGAAAATTAATGTGAAGGTACTAAAATAGGTGCTTATAGATTTATTTTCTAAAATATAAGAAAGTAGTCTTGTATAGTATGAGGACTGTTTAAGAAATTCTTTGTAATCATAGTGCATATCACTTGAAAAAGGTGACTAGCTTGATCTTCTAGGCGCTCTTGTTCTCGCTGATTTGGTTCTTACCAGAGAGCATGAGTCTGTCTATGTTCACTGGCTTCAGTCCCTCGCTCAAATACTGCTCCTTGAAGGCCTGATTCCTCAGCTTGATAGTGGGAATGTGCTGCTCCTGAATTTAATGCTCTCTGTCTGAGGAGTCCTACCCTCCGTGCTTCCTTGAAGGACTGTGCTGAGCCACTGCCTTCTGGCTCATGCTCGTGAACTGTTGGTATACACTTAGCAGAGTGGGTTAAGAAGAGTTAAATTTTAAGGTTTGACTTGCCTGAAGGCACTGTCGATGGGCGTCAAAAGCTCTGAGCTCTTCCGCCTCTACTCCACTATGAACTTCACCTGTCTCTGAGCTCCCTTGCTCGGACTCTCCTAAGATAAAATTTGAAAATAATGAATATATCAACTCATTGAGATTCCTTTATGCTCATCCTCTGGCGTTGGAAGTAGCCAGTCTTTTGAAACTTGGCAATTTAGATGAGTCGACTGTGCAAGTTGGAGAGTTGCTGATCGAGACTGAAGGTTATCATCTTGTTGTACTGTTGCTTCATCCGCTTCTGCTAGTCAGTGAGATGAGCATCGAAGTCCCTCTGAGGGATGTCGTCTTGCTTCACTGCCTTTGTGGAGTCAAAGTTACTCAAGCTCCCAAGTCAATAACATAAAAAACTATTGGAAAATAATTAGTCTATGAGGGGAGAGAGTTCTGTTCTGCTTAGTGAGGGAGTTCTACCTCCTCAGTGATTAAGATAAAATTTAAATTTACAAGATTACGAGTTCTACCGGATGGCTTGGCTGTCCTCACTCAAATTCCGCTTCTTGTTAGAGAGTGAACGTTTGATAGAGATGTTGAAGCAATTCCCCTAGTTGACTTTCTAGATTGTCAGACTCCTGAGCACGCTGTCTTTCCTGCTCCTGTTCTGAGAGTTGTTCACTGAGTTCTAAAAATAAAAAATATCCTCATTAATTCTGCAGATTAGTATCAGCTCTATTATCATTGGCTACACTCTCATAGTAAATGCGGCCTTCATCTTCCTAGGTTTCCTAGATCGACTAATTGTGGTACAGGATTCGCTTTGCTTTGGGTTTCTGTCCTCTGCCTGAGTTCTTCTTCTTTTGGCTCTTGGCTTATGCGCCATCATAAACAAGCAAGCTTCTCTCTCCTTTTGCATCCACTATCTCTGCATTTTTATTAATCTTCGGTCCTTTACTATAGTAGCTGCCTCTCATCTTATCTCTCTCCACATAATAAAGTGTAAGTTTAATAATCTAAAAAAGCTTTTATAAACATCGTCTTTAGGAATATCCTGCAGAGACTGAGAAACAGTGATCTTAAAAGACTGCTACTGCTGCTATTGATTCTGGGGGTGTTTATTTCTTGAGATTAGTCTTTTAACCTCTGCTTGAGGCTTTGATCTTTGAGCCACCTGGTCTATTCTGACTTGCTTCCCTCCTCCTTGGATTGAGTTCAATCCATAGATGTCCTCATTCTGGGAGGATTGGTTAGGCTCACTCTCAGTTATTTGAGAAGAGCGCAGTGCAACGTTCTAGCTCTGAGCGAGCTTTAAATTTTTGAGCTGCCTCTGTTGAGTAAGATCAGCTCTGTGCTTCTGGTCTTGCTGTTTTTAAAGGAGCAGAAGATTTTGGCGAAACTATAATGGACAAAAGATAATTTCAAAAAATGTTATCATCACTAACAATAATAATGAATGAGATTGAAATAATTTTGACAATAGTGTTTCCTACGCTCTGCATTTTACATCCTTTGAAGCTCAGCTTATTCAAAGTCTTGAAGGCTTTGATGCTGATGAGTCTGCTTGGAGAGCTAGCTGGCTTGGAAAGGCCTGACTTGTTTCATACTGATGTGCTTAATGGAGTTAACTGAAGTTCTAATCTTCTAGACTTCATCTTATAGGTGCTTCTATTCTATAGTCAAACTCTCAGCTAGGAAAATCGGCTCCCTCTAAATACCCTCGATACTTGGGTTATTAAACTGATTCTCAAAGTCTTAATCGTAGTCTTCTCCTTAATTTTGCTTTTTTAAATTCACTCCTTCGTTTATATTAGGAGTATCATGGATATCAAATTAATAACTCCTACTTCAAAATGCAATATGCTTGCAATAAGTGTACTGCTTCTCTCGTTTAAATTCTACGTGGCTTGAATAAGATTCTCTTGCTGCGAGTATCTACGATTAAAAAAGGTCTTATTAGGTATCTGATTTTGGTAAAAGACCAGCGGGCTCTACACTTATTGCTTGCTCGCATTATTCACAATCTGATTCATATCTTAGAGTAGATGGTGCTGTGATCTATAATCCTCATAGCCCTTCTCCTACTAAGTATAAAAGGATACAGTCTTCGCACTATGGTCAGCTTTATTATTATAGTTGGTGAAGACATCATGAGAGCGGAGTAGCTAAGAATTGCGTGGAATAGTCAACCTTCTCTCCCCGTTCTGAATAGTTGAGTTCAACAATCTATAAGTAGAAATAATTATAAGATATTTTCACATCTTGGCTTTGAAAATTTCTTGGAAGCTATTCTGCTTGCAACTCTCTCCCCTTCTAAATTTTACTGGCTGTTTTGATAAGTTCTGCTGGGCTCATTCCTATATAAGAAAGCACTTTACGCTATGTCTCTGCTCTCCCCACGGCCACCAGGTATCTTGAAGTTCCTCTATTCAATCCCCTACTTTATGGGCTAGTGGTCTATGGTTTAGAAATACGCGAGGGAAGAATTTTGCATAGTGCGCGGGACTTGCTATATTTGTGTATTTCTTAGTTAGAGAACCGATTATGAAAGTTTGGTCCGAGTTCTATTTCCATCTCCGTTAAACTGATAAAGAAAAATTCCAAATATATAATGATAGACAGAGGGCGTTTCAAAATAATTGCTGTTGAATTGGTATTATTAGTGCTAATAGTTGTAGTGGTTATTCGGATGAAGTCGGTTGAATTTTGCAAAATTGGACCTGCTCTCGTAATTATCCACATCCATAGTCAAAAATTAAAATATTAAGGAAAGATTAAAAGTTATAATGATCAATTTTAAATAGTGGACTAGGACTCATTTATGAAGAGCTTGGAGGAGATATTGGAGATAGTCCTGTTCTACTCTTTCATTTGTTGCAGAACTGGTTACTTGATTTGCAACTCCGAGTGCTTTTTATTGCTTGCGTACTCCATCAAGGATTTATTTATCATTGAGAATTATATAAGAATTAATCAAAATATGTAATGAAGATGATCATGATGTTAGATTAAATATTTTATAGATTTTTCCAAATTAATTTTCTATAATACACCACCACAGTTTATCAAAGTAGGTGTGAGTGTGAGTGCGTATAAACTAAATTCATAAAATCAAATTATAGATCCACAATATCAATTCATCATCCTACTTGAGATGGACTGACTCAGTCTCTAGTTTTGCTTGATGAGTTGGTGGTGTGAGTTTAGCAGGTACTCTTGGAGGGCATCAATCTCATATTTCAAGTAGTTTAAGTCAGAGAGAGCCTATTCACCCAGTGCTTGAGAGTCTTTAAGCTTTATTAGAGCTAGGCATTCACTTTAGATCATTTGCAAGTTCTTGTCGCAGTTCTTCTTACGCTCATAGATGTGATCTTGCAACTCTGGGATGTGTTGCTGAACAAACTCTGGCTCTACATCAGTCGCCACAAATCAAGGAATAAATGTGTTTTTTACAAACAGCTGCTCCTGGGAGCTTTGAATTTGAACAGTCGATTGGTTTGAGAATGATTCCAGGTCTTTCATCAACGTTCTTATCTCTTGAATTTTAGGAATGAACTCTACTTAAGATAGCACTCTCTTGTCTTCAGATGCTTCTCTGCTATTTTTGCTCACTCCCTTTCTCTTCTTATATGGATTTTCTTAGGTGTTATAGTTTTGCGTTTACACGTTAAGGATGTCTTTATAATCAGTCAATGACTATCTTCTAGAGGACTGAGGTAACTAAGAAACTTAAGTAGGCTACAAGTTATTGACAGGCCCTTGATTTTCTTTATCTACTTTAAAATCTGTTGTGAAACCATGACTCAGCTAGAAAGCCAGTTTATTGATTTCATGCTTGAGTTTCTCATGTTCAATTTATTTCTCTATCTTAATTGCATTTAGCCTCTTCTCATATTCCTTTCCTAGTTTGCTTCTAACCTGTTCCCTCACCTCGTTCATAATAAAAGAAGGGAGAGAGAAAATATTTTTCCGGATATTTAATCATGGCTCTTGCTATTTCCACTTCTATCTAGCTTTATAAACCTTCCATATCATTTCCTTGATTGTAATTCAATCCCTCCTAACTCTAATATGTGCTTTAATTGCTGCTCTCATAGAATTATCCAAGTTCATTGAGTTAGTACTCTGCATCCTCGAGTCTTGTCCCATAGTCCTCCTCTATCTAGTCTAATGCATTTTCTATGAGCTCAAATTGCTAGTTCAAGTCTATATCTCGTTCGCTTCTGCCCTCATAGCCAAACCTTTTCATGATCTCCTGCTCCACCCTATCACTAAGTTAGCTCTAAGTGGATTCAAGTTGATTGTCTAGCTTTTACGCCTGGTCTAGATAGTTTCCTCTCAGTTTGTTCTCCAGCTCATTTATCATCAGTAGCTGTTGCTCATTCTCAAACTTTATTAGATCGTGAATTGAAGCTAAGGAAGAAGTCACTTCTTGCAACTTCTTTTCTAGAGTCAAGTCTCTCGTAGATTGCTCTTTGAGAATAGACTAGAGTTGAGATTGGATGGTGTCGTAGTCATTTTGAGAATAAGGGATCAACTTATTAAAATTAGAGAAATTTAAAGCCAAAAAATAAGAAAATAGATTAGTTGAATAGTCTGCGAGATTTACTAGACAGAGATAGCAGTTTACTAATTTATGCTCTTCTTGATAACTCTGGGATGATAAAGTTAAAATTAATTTAAATATAGCTAAGATCTTACTTGCTCATATCCTCCATACCTGTGAAGAATTAATTTTCGAACTTCCTGTAGAATGTCTTAAAGTGAGGCTCGCTTTAATCTGTACTCACCTGAATGCAATCTAAATGTGTCTGCAAGATGAGGATTCTCTCATTCAGCTTTTACTCCAAAGTCTTCTTCTTAAGTTAAGGTACCTGCTTTTAAGATCGGTAATTGCTCTGGTTGCTCTGATATTACTAAGACAGTGAATAAGAAAAGAATAATGGAGTAATTAATTGTGAAGAATCGCCTTGGCTTTGGCCTCTAATCTTCTTTTGACTCTCACTTGAGTTTACAGAATCACGCTTACTAGAACCGTAGTTAAAGTGAAAGACTGCGGCAGAGCCTGTCCTAGAAATGTTGAAAGCATCTCCACGGTTAGCGATATTAAAGATGCTCTAGTTAGTGTGTTACTGAGGTACTCCAACAGTTTACGAGGAGCCAATCTGTTAATTGCCTGCTCTTTGTGTTGCTGAAACTGAACTCGATTTATTAGCAGGAGTCCCAGCTGTGCTATTAGATAAGGAGCCACCATAACTCTGCTTCGCCCTCAGTTTTTCATTGAAGATCAACCCTTCTGCTCTTGAAAGATCATTTCTTGAAACCTAGCCAGCCCCGAAATTTGGATTATTCTTCTGACTTGTAGAACCATGGAACGGTCTGTATTCGTGGTTATGTGATGAGCTACTGTGCGAGGCTGCTGAGTGTTGAGAATTATAGTTAGAGGTTATCTTACTGAGCATCAGTTGATGCCCCTTAGCTGCGTTTTGCTTATTCTAAACAGCTTTAAGCTGTAGATCATTTGAGAGGGATTATATCTTCTACTGTAGAGTCATACCATGAGGCGAAGGTTTCATATTAGAGCTCTGAGAATCAACTTTCTAGAGCTGAGGAATTCTGTTTTGAGTGGGTGTGGTCGGACTTAGTGTGAGCTGGTACTCTTAAGCTAGAGTATTTTATTCATGGAGAGCTAGTTGTTGATTCATCTTGAGATTTTGTATTCTTATTTAAATTTGAATTACCAAATGTGAATTGTTTCTTCTTTTTTAAGATATTAGATTTCCATATTGAATGAGTCAATAATTTATCCAGTTTAATTATTTCTTAAAACATTTTAGGATATATAAATAAGATTTGTAAATTATTCTAAGTTTGATCAAATAAGTTTTTTCATAGATATTGGATTGCATAGTTATAAATTTAATGCTTAAGCTTTAAAATGATATCCTTATAAACCTCTATATAAAATTAAAAAGGAAATTTAAAATTCTTTTGTAAATTAAGGTTTAGCTAGCAACCAAAGCATTTAAGAAATAAATTAACTTACAGATCTTCCTGAATCCTCTATCAGTGGCTATTAAGACTGGAAATTATTTGCATTCGTATAATTATTTGTAATAGATTTTATCTAAAAGAAAAATAAATTTTATCTAAAAGAAAAATAAATTTTAAAGTAGCCGCTTCCAGCCTGATTTACTTATTGATGTCATTCTACATTTATCATACTCTGAAAACTAAAGTTAGAGAGTTCCAGTTCACAGTGTTCATCTCAAATACTTTCATGTTCTTAAACCTGATCTTTCTTGTCATAATGAATTCCGTTCATTAAAAATATTTAGTATAACATTTTGTATTTAAATTCAAGAAGATTATGATGGTGTTCTTACTTTCCTGATAGAACAACTGCAATTATTCTCAAAGCCTCTTCTTTACTACATCTTATACACAAAAAAGATTTTATATTTTTAAACATATACGTACTCTATCGAGTTTATTACACACTGACTGAAACTGAGAGAGAAAGCAGAGTTTACTTAATTGCTGACGTCAAGTTCCTTCTAATCTCAGATTTATATATTTTGATTTTAGGTTTTTTGAAAAATTAAAACTCAGCTTTCATCCTTCGAGTACTTTTATAGATTCCGATGGACATATTTCATAAGTATAATAAATTTAACTTATAATTGAATAATGATAGCAAGGATATATATTCTCAACTACTCTAATGAAATTGGCAAAATGATGTGGAGTATTGTCATCTATGTTATTAAATAATGTAATTTTATCTTCAATTCAAATAGATTATACAAAATAAAATACTCATAGTAGAGTAATAATTTTTCAAACCTAGGTGTTAAATTCAAGATTGCTAACTGTTCAAGATAGATGTAACTAAAACTAGAAATATCTATAATTATGAGGTAATAGATGATTTTAAATAGTTTTAAGAATTAGTTCAAAAAGTTAGATTAAGAATTTTGGGGGGGGACGGAAGTGCACCTCCCCCCCTTTTTATGGTCAAAATCACCAAAAAATCGTATATAGGCCGAAATGGGCCAAAATGCCAAAAAATTAAGAGTTTTTGACCTTCGAAATTTCCTTGAGGGTCAAATTTCATGATTTCAATTTTTAAAAAAAATGTTCTATTTTTTTGTTGTTAAGTCTCATTTTGATGAATTAGTGAATTTTTTGAGAAATTTAATTCAGATTAAGAGCCAAATATCATAACATTGTGCTCTTGTTCCTATCTAGTGACTTTAGTAATCTAAAAACGTTCAGTAGAGTCTCTTCATTAGATTGTTGTAGTCCTTCTCCACCATCTGATCCTTCAAGTCTTTCAACGATCTGATCTGGTCCCCTTCTTGAATAGCTTAGGATATAGCTTCAACTAGTGGCTTCGAATTTCTCTTCCTGTACACAATCTGCATGATCTGCTCCAAGTCAAGCATCTGCTCGATAGCAAGCTTCTGCATTCCTTGAATGATTTACATCTTAGTCAATTTTGAGATCGGCAGGTAAACAGATTAGAGCAAGCCTCTTGAGCGGCTGCTCCTCCCTCTCATCTGCAAGTACTGGCTCTCGCTCTCCACATTGCACGCTATGAAGACCTTGGCGTCTTGCCGGAACTTTGTGTTGTATCCAAAGCTCTCATCAGAAGTGAGGATCAGGACTCCATTGCTCCATTATTAGATCTCATCTAGAATGGACATAGTTATCCCTACTCTGATATTCTTTATGCCTTGCTTCCGAGCTGCCCCTTCAATCTTCTCAATCTCGCTTCTATCAGCGAATATGACCAGAGGTATCAAGTTCCCAAGCGCTTGAAGCTGATTGTCCAACCAATCTAGCCTCTCTTTTGCACTGGAGAAGGGAGTCACCTCGCCACCTAGGTCTTGTCTAACGCCTGATAGTATTTCAATCTCACTCTAGAATGTCATCACTTCTGGAGTGCCCATCATACGCTTGAGAATATTTTGCACGCCTGGGTCGCAAGTAGCGCTGAACATATAAGTCTGCGTAGTGCTGAGGTCCCAGATGCCCCAGATCTTGTTGTTGACTATCGTGAAAGGGGTTTGTTTGATTATTTAGTCGAACTCGTCTATTATCATAATTTAGTAGTGAGGCTTCATCTCAAAAAACTGCCTCAATGATTGTATTGCGATGTTCATCCCAAGAGGCTGTAAAAAGCGCGAGGCCTGCAGCCTCAAAATATCATTTGGAACTATGATTAGGACTTGTTTCTCCTTTGATCTCCAAAATTCCGAGATCAAGCCAATTATCCATGTCTTCCCAGAGGCAGTTGGCATGTTACACTAGATGAGACTTTTCTCGCAGGAGAGTAGACAAGCGGCGACCATCGCTTGATACTTATTGTGCTTGTACTCCATGCATGCTTCTTCTAGTTTTTTAGAAATTTCCTCCATCTACTTCACAGATACTTTCTCTTCGCACTTGTATTGCAGTATCATTTGCTGCATAACATTTTCAATTTAGTCTGCACTTTAGCGATTCTTAATTTGGCTTGATTAATTATTCGATTGCTACTTAGTGATTTCTCGAAGCCACATCGAGTCATCCATTTAGAGTATTGATTACATGTCCTCCCTCTCCATCGGTACCATTTGCTAAAGAACAACAAGGAGTCTTTCAAGTGGGAGGTTTATCTATTGCTTCTCCAACAGTAAATTGAAGAGGCTATCCTTTTGGTAGAACAAGTTCACGTAGTCTTGGATCATCTGATTTGGATCTTGAATTATCTTGCATTTCGTAAACAGAGTAATAACCTTCTCTCTGATTTCTTTGTCTTTAATAAGTAAGAACTGATCCAGCTCCTGGGGCCAGAGAAAAT
>JAJKFJ010002959.1:0-24597 GCA_027382625.1 Tetmemena sp. SeJ-2015
TCGAATTTGCGACTGACGAAAATAGTTGCCAATTTGCTCTGCAGCCTTGTAAATATTATAAGAAAGTATTAATAAATATTGTAAATAAATGGGGAGCCCTACTCTCAAACTTATCGCACACTATATTATCTAATAAAATATAGTAAGGTTCTACGATTTTGTGGAAGCCTTTGATGTCCCCTAGATAACTATAATAACTCAATCCCAGATTAATTTATAATTTTTTTGACCATACCACTGATTTTTACAATACTAAAGTTGTCTACAGTCTTTAAAAATTGAAAAAAGTCCAAGTATAGATGATAAAGGAGGAAGCTACTCAATTACTCTCATAGCTAAGTCTAAGTCAACTGGGTTGAAGTATTACCTAAGCTATATGCTTCTTGTCATTCCTTAAGTTCCAGAGTAAGAGAGTGATCCCTCCGAACCGGTAGGAGACGGCACAGAAATAACAAATTATGTTATTTTTAAATTGACTTCCTTAAGTACAAGTATTTCAAGTCTTCCTCGCCCTTGAGCGCATAAATGGGACCCATAAATAGTTCTTAAATTCAATTTAAAATACAATTTCACATTTTTATAGATATGGAGGATTCACATTAACATTCAATGACACTCTTTTGCAGCCCAAGAACGCATCAGTGATAGTAGAAGCGCTTGCTTTAAAATTTTCAGTAATAAATGGAGCCACTCAACAAGTTAACGCAAAAGTGCAATCGGTAACAGGTTACGAGGTTCTTAACTTTGGCAAGAGATCAATCGATATTTAAGTCACTTTTTCAAATTTATTTTTGTTTAATTAAAATCCTAAAGCCATCTCGCAACTCGTAAAATATCTTTTCTATATAGTATATTTAAGTAAATTAGTTTCCCTAAAATCTATTAATTTTTAATATAGATTTAACTCTCAGTAACGATAATTTGAGTTGATTTAATATTTCAGTTTAGCAATCAGACTAATTGCAGTGTAGCTTTGCCAAGAACTATTACTTTATTAACTACAAGATCAACATATTTATAGAGTGTGATAAGTTTTTATATTATTAGATTAACTCCATAGTTGAGCCTTAGTTGACTCTGAAGAAATCTATTCCTACTTAATTCCTGAACACAAGTAAGCCTTACTCTTTTTCTTAATTTACGATAGCTGCAATAAAATATGATAAATAAATTATCAATGGCGTTTTTGGGGAGCAGTGCTTCCGCGGCATCCCAAACACTCACTTACACTATAGTAATCAATCTATTAAAAATTATTCAATATTATGACAAATCTGTTCTTGCAATTGTTCATGAAGTTCTCTATGAAGCTATTTTATAGATAGAAAAATTATTTAAATGTTTTGACTAATGTGGAGGATGATGTCTTTGATGAATCTGATAGTGAGTCTAAGTCTTTTTAACGTGAGACTGCCTGGAAACGTCATAGCCTGCTTTGACGCACTGATAGGAATATCTCAAATGCAGCTTATAGATAAAAATACCATCAAGTCTTGGCTTAATGAGAAGTAATCTTAAAATAAAATTCTATAGATAATCTGGTAGTGACAGTTCTAGTGACAGTGATGGCTCTGGAGGCTCCTTCAGCAGTTCCAACTTAGTGTCTAATATGGGTTTCGCATTCATCGCAATCATAGCGATGCTAGTTATTATTCTCATCTTAGTAATTATGATCAAACTTCTTGCCAAATATCATCTGTAAGTTCTATCAATTTAAAACTTTTTTTCTAATTACTCATTTTAGCTTGAAAAAGATTTTTGATCTCCTCAAGTAAAAGTTGATGTAAAAATATAGCATTTAAACCCACTTTAAAATTGATGTTCAGCAGTTTCATCAGAACTTATCAGTAAGGTTATCTCAATTATAAATTTAATTTTGCAGTGACTTCAAGCTACACCATTTCTCAAGTAATTTACTAAAGAATGACTTTATATAGCTCAATACTGGCTTACAAGAGTATAATTTAAATTTTATCATGACTTATTGCTTTAAAGAGGTAGATGTAATGAGCTTGGTAATTAAAAATTAAATTTCAACCGTATTGCTCGTCCTTGTCTATATGACTCCTGTCCTCACTATATTTTTCCTATATCGCAATAAGAATGAAGTTTCCAAGCCTCACTTTTAATAAAAGTTTGGTTCCTTTTATCTTGGAATAGATCTTTCCAATCCTTTTATTATCGTAAATAATAAGATCATATTAAATGTATTTTCTAATATGGAACTGCATGCTATATTTTCTTCGCTGACTAATCTATGCAGCCGCAATCATACTGTACATTAACAACCCCCTTCTGTAGCTGAGTTCTTAAACTTTTTTTACTTTGGGAACTGTGTATCTGAATTTGGCGTTCATGCATCTTGACACCTGGGGGACAAACGTGATAGAGATTCATAATGAAATCTGCTACTACTTTATTGTGCTACTCATGTATTCACTCTGTGATTATGTCACAGACATCGATCTTAGATACAATATCAAATTATTAAAGTGCTTGCTCTTTTAATATTGGGTGGGTGATTAGCTTCATCACTCTCTATTTCTTTGCAGTGAATATCATGGTGTTATTTGGAGGCATGTTTTACAATCTTTGCTCTGCTCTCCTTATGAAAGTGAGAAGGTATTGCAACAGAAGGCGTTTGAGAAAAGCTTAGGAGGAGGCTGAAATTATGAAAAGTATTATGGATGATCCGAGTATGGCCCACATATAAGCTTAACTTACAGATGGAGGAGATATTTTCACTAATTTAGACAATACTTTAAACAGAACATAGAATCTGACTCAAGATGAGAGCAATGAGAATTGCTTGATTTAACCAACTCATCATAAGAGAGTCAAAAAGAAAGATTTGCTTTTTATTTTAACTTTTATGAATTTAATTTACCTGCTTTGAGATTTATTGTGCATAAATTTATTTAAATAAGAAACTATTAAACTAGATTGCGCACCTTTTTTATAAAAATAAATTTTATCTATAAAACTAAAAAAATCGATTTATGATAAATTATTAAAAAGATATAGGCAAGATTTCATAAAAAAGCCATAAGAAAAAGTAAAAGTAAAGAAAGCTGTGTTCTAAATATATTTTTATCATGTACAAAGAACTCAAAATATAAAAAATATAAGTTCATTTTAAAGTGAAATATATAGAAGCTGTCATTTTAAGAATAATCCAAACATGATAGCGAGACTTATAGGGAGTCAATCTAGCATGACCAAAAATAGGCATAAATTGTCGTCCCTTTTGTCAATGAAATAACTCGCGCCAATGAAAGTCTCTTCAAAAGGTTTAACAGATAAAAATCTGGCAGTCATCGCACCTTATCTAGCTTTAATGACCAAGTCAATTTTAGAAAAGTTACTCCAATTGCTATATTCCACAAAAATAACTAATCAAATTTTAACATTATTATTTTTATTGCTATGTAGGGGTTTATGAAGAAGCAGATGGAGTACTACGGATCCTTGAAAACTAACAACCCACCTCTAATAGTGGGTCCCTCTGCTCGCAGTAGCAAAAATACTCGATTAGAGATTGATCAACCCCATTTAATTTACAATGCTTGAATTCTATTTTAAATTTTATGAGTAGGACTTAATCTCAATTAAATAGGTCTATAAAGACTGCAGAATAAAACTAGCTTCCATTTGAGTTAGACTCTGAATAGAAAGCGCGGGCCAAGCTTCAAAACTTTGAATTATTTGAGTCAATATAATTTAAGACGATGCTTTTTTACTTTTAAGATGAAGACGACGACGATCAAGTGATATAGAGACAGCGTCTATAGAACTAGATAATTAAAACTAATATCCCAGCTTTTGGTTTGAATAATCAAGAACTACTTCCTCCCATATAATACTTGAAGGCCTAAAATTTAAATGCAACTTTATAAAATAAAGATTAATCATAATTTGAATGAATGCTATAGATTCTCGTAAGCTCACATAGCTAAAAAGCAGGTTAAAGAACTTTTGAAAATTCTCCACTTAATCTTTTATCGATCAAAATACTAGTATTTAACATATAATTATCAAATCCCAAGTATCTAAAATATTAAATACGAAATTAATTATATTTTTTGTTCCAATCTTCAAATTTTATTTTAATAAAGGAGTTTAATCAAAACAAATATTTTGAATTAATAAACCACCACTAAAAGTTTATATAAAACTCGAAGGCAAATATAATAATTTATAAATTTGATTTTTAGCTAAAAACTTTTATCTTTAGTCTTAAAGTTGTTATAACCTTAAATAAATTATTAATGCTTATTTTACTTAGAATGTGGATGCTTCATCAGATTTCACTTTTTAACATTTTTGAAAAGCTCATATACTTCAATTCAAATTTTAAATTCAAGCTAAATTTAAATAGATGGAAAAATAAAATAACTTCCCAGTCAAAAGCTGAAAGGTCAGAGACTTTAGGTTAATGATTTAAAGTATCACTCTAAGAATGGCCTTCAAACATTTTTCTCTTTATTACATTAAAACGAAAATTTTTAATCTCCATTTCTTATTTCTAATCGCTAAAATAAAAAATATAAAGGCTAGTTTATAAGTATAGTTTTCATGATTTTAACAATAATTGCTCACACACTCTCTAATACTTACTGCTTATTTATAATTTACCAAATATATTTGCAATAAATACTTTGGCATAATTGAGACCTGCTTTAAGATTATGAAAAAGAGGATGTGCTTCGATCAAGATTTGAAGAAATAAAATTATCTAAAATTATATATGCATATATCCTACAATAGAATAGATGAAATTAAAGTAAAGGTTATCCCATCTCCTCCGGTTCTCTCACCTCAGTACGGCCTATCGAAGAAATAAGCATGCAAAACTTTAGTGTAGAGAACAAATGCTAGAGCTTAAAATACCGATACCACTAGAAGCCACATGTATAACCAAAGTGCATTCTTCTGCTTAGACAGAGTAATTGAGTCAGAATAGGTTAAGCTGCTAGAGTTGAGCGAGTTATTAGTAAGAGCATACACTATTATACAAGTTATCATTGCAAAAACTATCATAAAAGCGATTAAATCTACAAGCAGGTAACGCCACCAAAGCAACCGGCGAGCAAGTCCATCCATCTTAATGATAATCAGAAACACTATGTTGAGGATCAGATACATCAACAACACCACTTCGATGAATACAAAGTAGTAAGTCCAACTGTCAACTAGGGCTGAAGAATTGACAGCTATCAAGCAAGGGTGGACAGCAAGTACAACTGCTATCGCCACACAGTTAATGATAAGTAAGCCCCATGGGCGAGGAAGTTCTCTTTGAGTTTTCAGTTTGTCTTTGTAGTGCTTGTAAGAGTAAGGTCTTCCCTTTTCATCAAAGACTTTGCTCTTCTTGACTTTAGATTGAGCGCAGAGTACTCTACAGCAACTAATTGGGCACTCAGCCTCAAGGTCTTTCTCTTGGAGGAAGCTAATTATGATATGAGCAACTATCTAAATGAAGTAGTATATTGGCATGAGGTAGAGCATCGCTTTAAGAAACGTGCCCCTTCTAGAAAGGACTGCATCTTAAGCAAATTATGGATAATCTCCTGAACACACTTAAGCTTCATACCTTGTCAGCCTGATTTAAAATTTTATGCATATAGTTAAACTTAAAACTTAGCCTGTAAACGAAAAGTACAACGATTGTTGCAATACCAAGGAACTCATTTAGCTGAACGACTATGTACGCTATCCCCATTATCTTAGCTTTGAAGGAGTAGAAGATCATGCATAGAGCCCTGAAAGAGTCAATTAGATAGTAGGTGAAGATCAGTTATAAAGGGATTCTAATTAGTTAAGCAGATGCAAATCTCGTCGTAGTATAGCCCATCTGTACGCTTCCTTTCGCAGCCCAGCATTCGACTCCAACCTCTACTGTGAATAGATTAATGGCAGCTATTATTGCAATGACAGTCGACACTATGAAGTAGCAAGAGTACTGAAAGAGGGTTATCCTTTCCAGTCCGCGATCAACTCTCTGCCTCACATCAAGTTTGTTAGCGATGTTTATCTCGCACTTGGTCCTTGCCTTCATTATTTCAATTTATAGTCATCCCACTTGAAGCCAATTTAATTTTATCACTCTAAATTTAGCCCACCAATCTTTAAAACCAATATTAAAGAAGAACACCTCAATCATTTTAATGCTCATGAAGTTATTATAGGTTTAAAAAAAGGATAAATAATTAATTCAAAGAAAGGGAGAGGGCGCATCCACTCAGAGTAACTAACTTTACAATCACTAAATTAATGCTTGAGAATAACTACGACAAGACCAACTAGAACGCAGCCTTCGGTGATGGAGAGGCTTACAAACGCCAAGTTGAAGAGGCGAAGAAGAAACTTAGAAAACAGATCGCAGTGCTGATTGGACTTTCTTTCCTACTCTCGCTGGCTGTTTTTCTAATCTTTTTCTGGATCATCAAAGTTTGAAAATTAAACTAAGCTTATCTATATGAGTTGATATTTATTTGAAGAGACTACTTAGCATATCGCTGTCTTGAAATTTAACTTATTCCTTATGAACTATCATCATCATTATCCTTAAAACGTTAAACTCTTTACTTAATTCCTAGTCTTGCTTTCAAATATCGTCCTCCTTGAATTAATCACTTTGAAATGTCTTTGAAAGTTTTTGACTGATTTAAAAATGTAAACTTCAATTGATATTATTTTTTATGATCAGAAGTTTGGAGACTTGGTGTATTTTATAATTATTTTTAATGGACCTTGATTAGAAAGTTAATTAAAAAGCAAACTCTGAACAGCCGCCTCTTATAGCCAACAGTCCACTCGAGTAAACTACTAGTGCTAATACTTCTAGTTTCGACAAACACTCAACTGGACTAAAATAATAAATTTTAAGTTCTTTCATATATGACTAATTAAGCTGGTGAGCATTGCTAAATAACAACAGCAGTAGCAAATTGAAAGCATGAGTCAAGCTACCACAGTCGACAGCAACGAATATGAGCAATAAGAAATAATACTTCAATAAGAGTGTGTGTATATGATATGAGATGGTGAGCGACGAATTCGACTTTCAAGAGATTAAGCAGTCTCCGTAGTTTGGGATAAAGCGCTACAAGGACTCAGTTTACTTCGGCCACATCAAAGATAAAAAGAGATAGGGTAAGGGCGTCATGGTCTATCTAAATATCCAAGGCAGAGTCTACGAGGGAGATTGGGATAAAGACAAGAGAGAGGGTCGGCAAATATCATAGCATTTAATGTTTAAATTTATGGTCGAGGCTATGAGCGGTTCGCTAACGGAAACACTTAAAGTTTTATTTAACTTATCAGGGAGATTATGTGGATGGGAAAGCTGAAGGGAAAGGACTCTATACTTGGAAGAATCAAACCTTATTAGTTGAAAATTATAATTATTAGAACGGAGAGACATACGATGGGGAATGGAAGTAGGGTACTAAGAATGGGTACGGGGTTTGGAAAGGAGTAAATGGGGAGTCCTACATCGGTTAGTGGAAAGATGGCAAGTCTGAGGGCTATGGAGTTCACCAGTGGAAGAACGGCGATAGGTATGAGGGTGAGTGGGTTGCCTGGCTGAGGCATGGCTATGGAACTGACTTCTTTGTTGTAGTTGTAATTATATGTCTTATATATTTGTGAATGGTGACACCTATGTGGGCCAATATAAGTTAGGCAAGCCTGAGGGTTTCGGCCTGTACACTTGGAAGAATGGGAATACTTACCAAGGTATCTTCCATGGAGGACTAAAAAATGGAAAGGGCAAGTGGAAGAAGAAACCCTCGTAATAGGCAGAAGATGAAGCAAAGAAAAATGGAAGTGGGCAAGTGAGGTGTAACTACTACGAGGGCGACTACGAATTCGATAAGAAGCACGGCTGGGGAATCTTCGAATGGGAGAGCGGCAATAAGTATCAAGGCTAGTATATTGACGATGAAAGAAACGGATTTGGCACTATGGAGAGTAAAGATAGTCACTCTCAATTTGTATATTGATGGTTTATGGAGTGGATAGATGGTAGCATCTACAAAGGGCTTTGGGAAAATGGGATTCAACACGGCATTGGGTTGATGATTTTGCCAGATGGAATTCGAAAAGCAGGCTTCTTCGACAAGAACATCTACAGGCAACAGCTGCATACTATTGAAAAGTTTGACGAAGAGATAATGAAACATTTAGAGAAGGGGGCTCAAGTGCCTGCAGAGTTCAGAGAAGAGGTTCTTGAATTCCTTAATGACTATTCAAATGTATTGTTAACGTCAGGTAAATGAGAGAGAACCTTAGATCAGACTTTCACCAGATCCTCTGATAAAGGATAGCAGCATACAGCAATTTGGAAACTATGAGGACATGGACAGGAGCATTAAGGATCCTCTAACGTAGGGATAGACCTCGATGAAGTTAAATTAGGCTCGTTCAGATTAAGAGGAGGAGTTAGATGTCACTTTCAAGCATGCAGAGAGGGAAGACTCTAATGATGAGCAAGCCTATAACATCAAGTAGTCTGAGAGCGAAGAAGAGAAAGAAGACACTCAACAACCTAAAATCATGGAAACTCTCCCTCAGTATGAGTCAAATATTAAAGTTCTTTAAATATTCTCATTGAAGTCAAGAATGGAAAAATCTATAGCCACTCAAGAACTGCTAACAAATCAAAGCGTGATTCCTTAAAAAGAAACTCAAAATATGCCAGAGTTAAAGCAAGTAACCACTCCTTTGCTTTACAAGTAAAATGGTTATTTATTTATTGGTCCCTCAAGAGCTCAGCCCTTGCCTCAACCTGACTCTCAGTTGTCTAATTTCATGCAGCTGAACAGCTACAACGATGAAGACTTAAACTACAGTTCAGGAGATAACCCCTTTCCAGTTCTTGGGAAGAAGCCTTTTTTAATGAATAATATCTTATCATTAATTGCCTTACAATAAGACTGAGACACAATCTATACTGAATCCACCTCCAAAGCGCTTCATAGAGGTCTCTCCTGAGGAGCCAAGTCAATTTAACACAAACATCTTTCCTCAGATCTCAAAACTTAGTGATAGATCCTCTTTCATTTAGAGCCCTTAAACGTTGTTCATTTTCTTAATTAGAAGCCTGCCAGATATTAAACCAGAGAGAAAAACTGAGAGGCCTGCTGATCAAGGTAACAAAGGAAAGCCTCTCGATAGAGTAAGAAAGATCCCTTATCCTCAGCCGATGAGCATAGTCATGAATGAATACACCTCTTCACATCCAAGTGATTTAATTTCATTTTCTTTAGATTTGTAAAGCGGTTTTCATAAACTCTTACTAATTAGTATCTTTTCTAAGTTTAGAGCCAGCGAGTGATGCCTCATCCTGCGAGAGTCAGCCCTAAGGTAAATTCCCAAGCTGACCAAATGAAAATGCCTAAAATTAAGTACAAGCCAAAGGGATTAAACCAGAGTGAGATCCTGCGAGAGAGCCCAAAGAGACTGAAGTATATGGACTTCGATATGATCCCTAAGAAGAGGACTTTAAAGGCAGCACCCATTTTTCAAAACGACAGGTCGAATTCACTGGGCAGGCCAAAAATAGATTGATAAGTTTTAATCTCTTTATATTTTGTGCCCTCAATCTAATAGTAGAGATTCTAACAATCCCCTAAGTCTATGATACAACAGTCTATAAACTAAGTTGTATCTTCTTATATATTTAAGTCTATTGTAACTCCAAGACAGACTTCTATTGTGAGGTAGCAAGTAGGCCCTAAGTTTATCCAAGCACCTAAGCAACTAGGTTCACTCCAGCCTCTGAGGAGAAGACCCTAAAATCAGATTCTCAACACCAATAGCACTCATACAACTTATTAAATTGGAATTTTTATGGATAGCACTGACAGCATGGAGAAGATAACTTTCAATCCCTTGGCTGACGACAGAGTCGACCCCAATCTCAATTAGATGCCTCGCTACCTGAATATCCCCTCACTCAAGGCTCTTCAAAATTATCTACACACTATAATAAACTAATTCAATTAATTACGTTAACCCAAAGAGATAGATCTAGAAGCAGCCACAGCCTAGAAGACCTCAGCTGCAGAAGCTCTAGCCCCAGCCTGCAAGCAAGTACAGACAGGGCAGCAGTATTGTGAAAAGTGGAGTTTATCGAAGCCAAGCGAGTCCATAGAACTCTCTGAGCAACGCAGCCTACCACAGCAAGAACTTGTCAAGTGGAAACAGGTCACTCATCCACTCCTTCGAACCAAACAACAAAAATCTAATCAGGCTTGGCAGAGTACAAATTAAAGAGTATTTTTAAAAAAGTGTTGTTGATTTTGAGAGGGAGCAACCACACTAACTCTAACCAGGGTAGCTTGTCAAGACAGCCTCACTACAGAAATAACTCTTTGGAGTATCCTGCTTCCAAGAACACCAACACCTCACTAAACAAGAGCACATTAGCTCCAGCGCTCAGTTCAAGACTCCCCAAGCATATCTCAGCTGCAGCTTCCAACTTCAGTGGTCGTTTAAATTAATTGAATGAATGACATTCTAGTTTCAGGACCAATGATAGGGACTCGCAGAGAAGAGACTATCAAGACTCCATTCAGAGTGTGGAACGGTCTCAGGCTAAGTTCAAGCAGTACTAAGCAATCGCACAGCCAAAGAGAACATGGATACCCTCAGGTAAACAATAATTCATAAATATTATGTTGTTGATCTTATTTCTATCTTGAAAGATAGATTTAATGCCAGAGCCCTAAAGAACGAGAAGTATGCGAAATACCTCAACTTCAAAACCAACTTCTGATTTTCACAGTTATAAATTTATTAAACTCTATTTCACAAGTTAAGCATCAATTTATTTTTTCTCATTCAGAAGATTTCATATGCTTACGGGATAACTTTAATTTAAATAATCCTCATCTTCATCCCTTTATTCAAAGGACTTTAATCTTTTATAACGCCGTCGTTGACAGAAAAGGAAAAAGAGTGATTGCAAAGTTACTTATGGCTTGCAAATCCAGATTATTAATTTATAGATTTAATAAATAGATAAGCGATTATTATAATAATTATAAGCAAAATGCTGAAAGGCGTATCCAATAAAATTACTCTCAGCGTGGTGGCTCTTGTGGCCACCTCCCTGATTAGTTCAGCCTCTGCTCAAGATGTGAAGGCTCCTTTCAGAGTAAACCCTGACTCCAGACTGATGGAGGACTCAGTGGGCAGATCTATCATCTTCCATGGAGTCAATGTTGTCTACAAAGTTGACCCCTAAACTACCAAGTAACAATTGAAGTATTTGATAATTTAGTGTTAGCTTTACATTCCCTCAAATGATGTATTCGATCCTCAGCTGTCACTGACCGACGACGACATTAAGAACATGGTAGACTGGGGCTTTAATTTCGTGCGCCTTGGAGTTATGTGGGAAGCCGTTGAGCGTTCCCCTGGCGTCTACAACCTCACCTACTTGGCTGAGGTTGAGAAGCTCGTCAACAGACTGGGACAGAAGGGAATCTACACCCTGGTTGACGCCCATCAGGATGTGTTCGCAAGACACATCTGCGGAGAGGGAGTGCCTGACTTCTACGCAGCTGATAACGTACTCGACCACTCTTGCAAGGGAGGCATCATCCCCTACTTCGCCTCCATCCTTGGTCTCTGCAAGTCCATCAAGGACTACGGCTTCCGTTTTGACTCCAACGGCGATCCCCTCATCGCTGACTGCGTCAAAAACAACTTCGCCATGTACTACCCCTCAGCTGAGTCCATCTCTGGCTTCCAAAGACTCTATGACAATGTCGATGGCCTCCAAGACAAGTACGTTGCCTACTGGGCTGCAGTAGCAAAGTACTTTGCCAAGAACAAGTTCGTGCTAGGATATGACCCATTAAACGAGCCCTTCCCCTCCAATATATTCTCTGACCCTACTCTCCTCGAGCCTGGAAGATTCGATGCTGAGCTCCTTCAACCCATGTAAACACAATATTATCTCTAAGGAGCTTATGTGTAGTAATTGATGTTTACAAGCGCGCCTATGATGAGTACTACAAGGCTGACAAGAACAAGATCATGTTCTTCGAGCCAGGCGAATTCCCCGATGAAATTGGAGTATTTGGAGGTCTAGTCTTCCATCTTGGATTCACTGAGGCACCAGGTGGTGCTGGCAACAAGACCACCCACGTCCTCAACGATCACACCTACTGCTGCCAGCTATCAGCTGACTACTCTAGTCTTATATATTATTTGACATGTGCGCTACTGGAGAGCCTCCTCTGGAGTAGGCAGCTGCTTGCAAAGAATGGCATCAGAAGAGAGTGGGCACCAGAGCTCAAGACGCAGCCAGATACGGTGTGCCTCTTTTCATCAGTGAGTTTGGAGCCTGCCTCGACACCTAATCTTGCGTCCAGGAGATCAACTCAGTTAAACCCCTTACCATTAAGTTTAATATTGATAAGATCCTATTTGGTTTGGTGACACCTGCGATGAGAACCTTGTTGGCTGGGCCTACTGGCAATTCAAGAACTTCGCTGACCTGACCACCTCAGCTGGTACTTCATCCGAAGGTTTCTACAACTCTGACGGCACTCTCTAAGAAGGAAAGGTTAAGGCCCTCACAAGATCATACGTCTATCATAATGACTATCAAGACTGATGATCTATTTGTTATAGGCCACCCAAGGTGTATTGAAGTCCATGTACTTCAGCACTGACAACGCCACTCTCGTTGCCACTTTTGTAGCTGACACCACCATCAACGCTCCCACCATCGTCTACATGAACCAAGACTACTGGATTCCTCATGGAGACGTCACCACCCTAGTTGTATCAATCTAATAAGTAAATGATCGTCATTATTATAAGTTGACTTGACAACAGGCCAGATCCTGGAATTGAACGTTGACTTCATGCTCTTCATGAATGCCAAGCACTTCAACCACGTCTAGATCGTGAACCAAGACTTAAACGGCCACCTTATCAAACTCACAGTCGACCAACAACCCCAGAGAGTCGATATCATTTGAGAGAGAAACACCACCCACTCTTATTCACCCTCCTCCTATCTTATCCAAATTATTATTTCAAGATAACAATTCTAAAATTAGTAACGCAGTTTATACACTGATCATCTCAACAGTATTCTTAGACTTTAAAATAATTGAATAGTTTCATAAACAGTGTTTCCCATAGATATCTTATCTGGTCAAGCGTCTATAACTTTTTTAGGATATTTGGAGGCGTAGGTGTGAGGCTTGAAAAAGAAAAGCATGATTCCTGCGCAGATAGACAGTCCTCCGTAGATGTAGAAAACTCCTCCATAACTTATCAGTGGCAACAAGGTCTTGCTAGTCAGAATACCCAAGCATGCGCCAATTGCGTTTCCGAAGAACAGCACAGAGTAAATTCCTTAATCAATTATTTGCTAGTCAAACTCTACATAAATTTGGGAGCCTAAGTTTGAGCCATAGAGGTCTGAGGCAATTGCAGGGAAGATCACAAAATGAGCGCCCTCGCAAATGAAAACTAGACCAATCCAAAGCAAGAAGAGGTATTGGTTGCTAGCCACTAGATCGATAGTGAAGCAGATAGCTGTCTGCAGAATAAGCGCAGCTATGTAACATTTCTTAAAGCCAATCTTGTCATGGACCCCGCCCCAAGCAAACTTTGCAATAAAGGAGAACAAGAAGGCAAAAGCAGTTGCAAGTGTGAGGAAGGCATCGTTGAACATCTGAGTTTGACCGTAACTCTTGAGGGAGGGTTTCATGAAGAAGCTGAAACTGATTGAGAGAGTTACCATTATAAGGATGTGCAAAAATGGCCACTGCTTCACAGACTGCATAAGAGTCTAGTGTTCGAAAGGATGATACTTCTCTTGGGAGGCGCTCATAGTTTGGTAGCCTTCAGCATTTTGGGATGAGGTAGAATCTTTTCTATTGTTAGAGTTTGAAATATGGAGGCTGCTCATTCTCACCTGAGTATTTGGACTTTAAAAGTATATTGAATTGAACTTTGCTACTCTGAGTCTATGAGTCTCTCCTTCATCTGACTCTTGTGGCTTTGTCTTTCATTGTTGATAGACATGGGTCTCCTTAGCTGCTACTGCTGATCTTCTTCTTCTTCTTCGCTCTACTGATCTTTCTTGCTGATTACAATCATTACTTTTAAGATAAGTAGGACAGCGAGAAGTACGAGGCCGAAGTAGAAATAGGCAGTATACTGTAACATCTTGGGCACGTTTTAAACTACATCACTACTTGGAGAATAGTACATTTCCATTGCCTTGCCGACCATGACAGTCTGATCAGGCATCATATTGTTGGGATTTGCAATTGCTGCAGTGAAGAAGGACCAGCAGATGGCTCCGAGACTGTAGCAACTTAGGATCATGCCTGAGACCATGCCCTTACGCTCTGGGAAGAACAGCCAAGCGTTTCTCACAGGCAGCATGTAAATCATGCCCAAGCCAACTCCACTCACACCAGCGAATAGGAAGAAGAAAAGTGCATAGCTCTTGACCAGCGACATCAGGAAAATAGGCACTGTGAAGAGTAGTCCTCCAATCAATAGCTACAGCCGAGGGTCAATTTAATACAGGAGAGTGAGTCAATTATAAGATATTTTATGTGTAGTGATAATATAAATATCCTATTTCACTTACTGTAATTATAATATAAAATATCTTCTTGTTATAGTGAAACTGAAGTGAGAGTAGCCTAAACATGAGTGCACTTAAAAAGTTTCAAGGACAATTCAGTGTAGCCGCTGGCATGATCATAAAATAAAAAGTTTTCTATATTTGCATATATGTGCATTCTTTGTTTTATGATGGTTCAGTTGGTAAGATTGTTTTACTGAAATGAATGAGGATTATAGGTACTGGGGTTCATTCCTATCTGGGGCAACATACTGATCTACTGCACCTCCTTCTTGCGGCAGTACGATGACACAGTCAAGATATCAGACGTGTTCGTCATCTATCCCATCCATCTCCTGGTAGGAGCGATCTTCATGCAACCGGGCTCCTACATCATAGGCAAAATTATTATCCATACTTTTTAAATTGACTCACTCTTGCTCGAAATAGATAGATATTGGATTCTAATATCTACTCAATCTTAGAATAAAAGCAAACATTAATTGTATAATTAATCTCAAAAACCGAATTCTCCCTCATTCTCACTCCTCTAATTACTAATTTTGTGCCGATTGGTATAATAGGGAACTCTTCTCCCAAGTTTTGATTATCTTTGTAGACTGGGTAGACTGAGTCATTCACTCTGTATATGAAACCCTCCATGCATGTGTATTCTTCTCTGTCAGCATCTTCGTCCTCATCTTTTTACTAACTTGCCTGCACCTTCTCAAACTTAATAAAAAAAAGTTCAATCTTAATCACTGCTTATATATTCTAAACTCTTAGATGTCACCTGATTTCAAAAGCTCTTGTCTGAATAGTCTGAGGGTGGCAGTATTCATTCCCATCATACCTAGTTTTGCAAAGGCAGTCTCAAGTCTAAATATCTCCTCACTTCATTATCAAATTATCCTCAGAGAGCATTTATAATGCTGATAATTATCAGTAGGGATTGAAGGCTCCTCAATGAACTTTAGATTTTGAATGTCTTTCCCCTCCTCAAGAATCTCCCTACAAACAAGCAGGGCATAAGTTAATTAGTCATACATACATTTTAGAACTGGAACTAGTGAGAATCTGCAGGTTGGAGCTTAGAATCTCCTCTCATGTCCATGAAGCAAACCTTCTCTTACTAACCACCCATCTCTTGCTCAATTCATTCAGTTATAGATACTCTCGAGAACTTGTGAGTTCGAGTAGACTGAACTGACTGAACAAACACTTCCCTCCCAGGTTTTAGTTAATCTAGTGCAGTCGCTGCATGTTTCTCAGTGAGTTATATTCATCCTCTTCCAAAGTTCCCTATTTAAGTTGCTGCAAGAAAAAGTATGATAATGAAAAAACATCATGCTTATATATTGAACTTATAAGAAGGGGAAGTGAGTGATGATAATTCTTGAGTTCTCACTCCTTTCTGAGTCTGCATACAAGTCATTCAAAATCATGATCATGTGCACGTATTCCATAACAATTATAAGTTTGTAGAATAAATATAATGAATTGAGTATTCACTAGTTGTCCAGTTTGAGACCTCGGTTTCAAAGTGCTCTATCACATAATTGAGTGACTTGCTACTTGCGGATTGTTGTTCCATTGATTGCATATTTATATACTTCTCAAACACTATAGATTATTAAATTTACAATCATTTCCCTATCAATATGAAATAGACGATTGACATTTAACATATGATGGTTTGCAAAAATTGAGCAAAGTTAACAAAATTTTGATATAAAGACTTAACTTTAGTTTTGTATTAGAACTCAATGAAGTATCTCTCCCTTTGGTATCTTCTTCTGTCCTCCCTCCACGTTGAAGAAGAAGAGTAAGGCCCCACTAATTAAAGTAAAGCCTCCATACACGAAGAATACACCTTGGTAACTTATTAGAGGCAGCAAGTTCTTGCTTGCTATAATCCCCAGGCATGCTCCAGTCGCGTTTCCGAAGAAGAGGACTGAATAATTTTTAGCAAAGCTATTTTCTCTCTTTATTGAATAAACCTTGGCTCCTAGACTCGAACCGTAGAGGTCTGAGGAAATGGCAGGGAAGATGACAAAGTGAGCACCCTCGCAAATGAAGACTATGATCATCCAGATCATGTACAAGAATTGGTTATCGGCCACAAAGTCCAAAGTGAAGCAGGTGGCAGCTTGCAAGATTATAACTATAACGTAGCACTTCATGAAGCCCAAATGATCATGAATCACACCCCATGCAAACTTAGCCAAGGTTGAGAAACCGAATAATATAACTTAAATTTGCTTATTCATTCTATTTGAATGCCACCATAGCCACTAGAGTCAGAAAAGCATCATCGTTGAACTTAGTTTAGCCGTAGCTCTTCAGAGAAGGCTTCATGAAGTAACTGAAGCTCATGGACAAAAGCAGCATGATGAAGATATGCCAGAAGACCAGCTGCTTCAAAGACTGGTTCAAGGTCTGATGTCTAAGAGGAGGCAACTTGTCTTGATGATACTAGTGGATTGTTAAGTTCCTTGAGCGAGCAAGGTCTGTAGCGGCAGTTGAGTCTCCGATATTTAAGACAAGTATATTTTAAGAAGGATAAGTGGTTAGCTCATTTCTCTGAGTGAGGGGTCGTAGCTGGCCATGTTCTGGTGCTCGATCTGCTCTTCATCTTAGTCTTCTGTATCTTCCTTCTTACTGATGAAAATTATGCTTTAATTCTTAAATACTTTGATGCAAAGAATTGCACCTATGATTAGTGCAAAGTATAGAAAGGCTACATATAATACGCAAAAAAGTATAATGTTAATCTTTTAAGCTGTGAGCTGCAGCATCCTGGGCACGTTCTTTACAACTTGACTATCTGGAGAGTAGTAGAGTTCTTTCTAAGCTCCGTTGTAAACTATCTGAGTTGGAAGTTCATTGTTAGGGTTTGCAATCGCAGTAGTGAAGAAAGACCAGATTATAGCACCCAAGCTGTAGCAACTCAATAAATACTTCTTAAATATTAATACTATATTGTGAATATGAGACCTGAGGCCATGCCCTTATGGTGAGGGTAGAATAACCAGGCGTTCCTGACTGGAAGCATATAGATCATACCCAGACCGAATCCACTCACGAATGTAAAGAGCGAGAAGAATATCACATAGCTAGTAGTCAGCGACATCAGATAGATAGGAATTGTAAAGGCAGCTCCTCCAATAAGAAGCTATAAGCGGGGATCAATTTTTCCAATAAAATCAACACTCATTTGATCTATCTCTTATAGAATAAGTGAAAGTATATTTGGTTGGCCTCACAAGTTCTGACAAAGTGGCGCAGATAAAGAAAGATGTAGAGGAGTTAAAGATTGTGGATGATACTCATTAAATCCTAGACATAATTGAGCAAGCAGTCATTATGATTTAGCTATGTGCTATAATATTCCAGTTCGTCATATTCGGAGGCATTTTAGGAGATCACCCTCCACGTGACAAGGCAAAGGATTTCAGGTCTAACTTCAGCAATGTCAGGTCTCTAGGTCCCACTCAAATGACCACAGACACTGCTCTGCTTGCTACAATTATAGAATGGTAATATGCCTTTGCAAACCCTGCAAGAGGATAAGTTCAACTTCAAGGCTCACAAAACTCCCTTCAGACTTTAAAAGCACTGTTACATTTTACCTATCGGCATGCTTGACATCTGGAGGAGTGAAAATTAAATCTAGCATTCATAAATTGAAAATCGAAATTAATTTAACTGGTATTATGGAGCTATCAGGCCTCTTACCTCAAAATTCTTGAGAAGAAACTCCTCAGTGTATCCAGAGAACTTGCCCTAGATACAAATAAGGGGTTAAGAGTTTATAAGCTGCTCATTTTCAAAGTTGAGGACTTCTTAATGCAATCTCACTAATAAGAAAATGAAATAGCTCAAATTATTTTTATAGCAATTTAAAATGGGGTTGATGTTGTCGTACATGGCTTTGAAGTCAAAATAAGTTCATAAGTTAATGATAAAAATATCCCTGTGATGCTTGATATAAACCTTGAGTAATTAGCATTAAATTGAAATAAGTTAGAAAAGAATTAAATTTAGAAGAGTAGAGTAATGTGGGAAACCAAGTCTGCCACCCTGTTCTTAGGATTGATTGTAAGAACCAACTCAAGTGAGCGAAGTATAATTGCTCATTCGACATATAATTGCTAAAGAGGAGAGTTTGAAGCAGTTGTTAAAGCCCTTTCATATAACAAGGTTCTTATTTATCATGCAAATCACGACTAGGACACTCACTAGAATATAAAGAAAGTTATTATATTATGAAGATAGGTTATTCTGGCTGATCCAAGCAAGTCAGGTTGGGAAAATTTTGGAAAATATTTGTCCACTTTTGGAGCTTTCTTTGGCTTTTCATAAGTAGTAAACATTGGTAACATCCTCGTATCGCAATCCTACAAGTCCCTCATCATTCACTAAAACCTTTCAAAATATTTTTCTTTAAAAGAATGAGAGTTATATTTAGATTGGGGTAACCGATTGGTGATTATTTTCAGAGTATGAAAAAGCAAAAAATAGTCCTGTGAGCTATAATTTATTTCAATTTTTATCTATTTTTGAATTTCAATTAAGAAAACTAATTTTAGACCATGGATATATAAAAGGCTTCAGATTTTAGCAAATTCAAATCAAATACTATTGAAAATGGGAAAGTACGATGGACCTCTAAACCTAGCTGCAGGAATGATACCTCTATTTATTATCTTGGATTCTTATTTTAAATGATGGTGTAGACAGTAAGTTTTAGAAAGTATTTATTGATCTTTGCTGCAGGTGTTCGGATTCATACCAACCTGGGGAAACATTCTAATTTACTGCACCTCCTACTTGCGATAGTATGATGAGACCGTCAATATTTCGGACGTGTTTATTATGTATCCACTCCACCTCTTTATGGGAGCAGTTTTCATGCAACCAGGCTCAGCCCTCATCGGAAAAATTTTATTAAATAAACAATGCATTTTATTTAATAAGTTATTTAAAAATTAATAATCAATTGGCTAACTACTAAAGGAAAATATTTTTAAATTGATCCAAGAGAAGATAGTAATAAATAGCTATTTATTTAGTTGGATCAGGCCAGATCAGCATTGGCAAGAGAGTGCTCCCAATAAAGGCAGCAGGTACAAACAGGTTATAGACGTCCACACTCCAGTAGACAGAGTCAAACAAGAACTCTATAAATAGTATCACAGCAGTCTGAATCTGCACATATTTACTTAAATAAGTAGTAACTATTATTTGGTGAAGGTGTTCCAGTTCCAACTCAAAAGCACCTCCCTTGGATTTTGAACTAGAGTTGTAAGTGACCGTTTCAGTTAACTCACATCAAACAATCCTCCAAGCAAGCTCATAGGATCATCATTGAAATTATTCTACTGCTGTGTGCCAGTTGAGAAGAGGATATCTTTGAACTCTTAGTAAAGAATGTAGCCAGCATTTACAAACTGAATGCAATACCCAATTTGGTAAATCAATTTTACTTTTCACTCAGCAAAATAATAAAATGTATTCTCTCAGGTTTACCAGTCCTTGAGAATTTAAATTAAAGTAGTATGATGCGTATTTAGAAGTATAAGTTGCCAGGAGTTGTTATCAGTAGAATATTGAGACAGGGCGATGAAGAACGTGCCTCCAAAGCCATTGAAGAACTACGTGAACTAAAGCCACCATGTTAGATTAGCAATAATCATCATAATATATTTCCTACTATAGATTATCGTACTGGTAGAGACTGTTATTGTTTATGTCTATAAAGGCGCTTAGAAAGAAGATGAGTCCGTTTAAGCTCCGCATGATGAGGAAGTTATCATCACTCATAAATCTGTAGAGTGGCCGCTAGAGCATCGCATAAAGATTCCCTTCTAACTAACTATACCTTGTTATACTCTCCCAAAGAGTCAACATGAATTTGCCCATGTTTCGGTTTACAATTATTACTATTCTGTTAATTAAATCAACTATTTTTAATATGCCTAGTAGTTTTATTGAAGGCTTTAGCAAGTTAAAATAATAATTGAAATAATGAGAGGCTCTTTTTAAAAGGCGTTCTTCCAATTGAACTATGACTTGCTTTTGAAGCAGCACATCTCAGAGACCTTCTATATAATATTGATTGCACTCCATATCTTGATCATCCTCTTATAATTAATTGATGGTATAGCATTTTTACACAATTTATAAAGCTCTTGATTCCAATAGATATTTTGAGCCAGGATAATTCAGAAACTAGTTCCTTGGTTGACAGATTCATGAGCACGAAAAATAATTGACCTTTGTCTGCTATACTCATTTCATTATAGATAGCTAAAATATTCTTGATTAGTGAGGGTTATATTTCAATGTTGGGGTCTCAAGTCTTGTGGCTTGTGATAACGGCAGTACTGATATTTATCAACCAGAGAAAGCTGAAGTTTGTAATTGGCAGGAGTCAAGATACTAAAGCGCAAGGCCCTTCCCAAGAAATCACTATATATTATAGTCAGAATAAGCATTTTCATTTGAAAATTTATCACATAGATAAAAAACAACATGTCCTAACTTTTCTTGCAAACTATCAACGTAGATGAAGAGGAGGATGAGCTCTCAACTAATAAGCACATCTTAAAGTTGCTGGGGATAATTTCAATTTTGAATTATAAGACTCTCAATTTCCCAATAAGACTCCTCTCTCTCAAAACTCTGGTGTAAATTTCAACAAACCAGATGGAAATGGACTCATTCCTACTTGCTGTAGTTATTGTGCTGCTTCTCTTAGATCTCTTTTAAACTATTGTGGTTCAAATTTCATAAGATTTTTTTAAAAAAATAGTGGTTGGAGTTACTAATTTAATAGTAATTGAAATATGTATTGTACAAATATGATATGAGTGTATCAGTAAATTAACTTGCCGACGGATAAGACTTGCTCAGCTCGAATTAACAACATAGACATGTATCTCGAGCAGATTATCATATACCTCTATTCGTTTTCATCAGCTTTTTCTCACAAGCCCAATATCGCGGCTTGGCTTAATGGAGCAGTGAGTGTCTCTAAACGCAATTATGAAGAATTATTTGCATGCTTTCAGTTCACTCTGTGTTCAGTCAGAGAGTGATCTAAAAATTATCCTTTCTTTGAAGTTAACACATTTAAAATAGTGAGCAATATGAAGAGTATAAGAGAAGCAGCTATTCTATCTTCAAGTTTGGTGTTGTGTGTAAGCTTCGCCTCTCAGCAAACCTCAAGACACTAGCTCTTGGTATTTCAATTCTTCATTACAATCTTCGCCTTCTAGCTCAAGCATTTCTACATGCAGCACTTAATTCGAAAGGGCTATAAATTTTTCGTTTTTCTTTCCTCTTTGTAAGAGTCTCTGCAGTGGCTTCGCTCATAGAATATTTGCATACTTTGAGGGATATTTGCACTGACCTAGACTGCATCTGCAGAACAAAGAAGACTATAAGGACACTTCAGCACATCAACGAGTTGGATAAATACACTCACAAGAATCTCATGAGACTCAAGCTCTTGTTTATTATATAATCAATCTAGTGACAACAATAAATCTAAATTTTATTGAGATGGTACTTTTTAAGTATGCACCCCAAAAGTATGAAGGATCGGCATATTCAAGGGAAAATAACCCTCTTGGCATATATGTGATTGAATTAAGTTACTTTTTTAAAGATTAATTGTGATCTATCAGAACCTAATAACGAATGGGAACTCTTATCAAGTGATTTACAACCTTCAGAAGTACCACGATTGTCGCTACTGCTCGTTCATGAGTTGCTTCCAACAGTTTATAGTGCGCAAGCTTGCTTAAGACCACATGCTCAAAAGTCAGGACATAGAAAAGAATCATTCATAATTCTTAATAGTGAGCTTATATATATCACAGGTTTTTAATCAGTTGAAATATAAGGAGATAATAGTCTATGAGGTGTTTCTGAAAGGGTATTTGGATATCCTGAATAGAATTACTAACGAAGTAAGCATACTCTGGAGGCAAATTGCAAAGTATGAAACTGACTTCGTATCTTCAGCTGCTGTTAGTGATAACATCCTTGAGCTTTATCAGCAGTTCAAAGCCAAGATAGTGAAATTTATTGAGAGAGAATCAATCAACCGACAAGCAGGAGAGAATATCCAGATTGAGACTCTCGCTTTGAGATTGCTGTGATTTATAATAAGAGCAGCTTACTAATTTCGAGAAGGTGAAAAGCTGCCTCAATAAGCGGAGACTTGATTTAAAACTGGGATCGTAGTCAGAATACTTGGATTCAAAAATGCATCTTGTCGTAATAAGTGGCAACCCACATGATTTTGAGAGTATAGTTAACATCAGCAAGTCTTTTGCCAAGTTCATCCTTATAAATGAGATGCGTGAATACTATTCTCTTTAAATCTTTGTTTCTTCTCAAGAGCAAGATTCTAGTGCTGCTGCCCAAAGTGCTTGCATCCAACCATACTAAGATTGTTAAGAAATACTTAAAGAAAGGTCTAATCGGGTAGGGTAAAAAAGCACCAACAGTCTTTTCCTGGCTTAAGAGGCCTGATTAAATCTCAGCTAATAATACCAGTTCACATTACGATAATTCCAAGAATAGATGTAAATAAAGTAGGTAGCATTTTAAACCTCATTAAAATATGTTGAATCAGGACTGCAAATGATAGGACTGATCTAGAGAGTGAAGAAGTTTACACTCTTCGAGTAGACAGTCTCAGCCAATCATGTATTTTGCATAATGACAGACATCAATAACAAGCTATGTCACATTTCCGAAAACTGCACCAAGTACTTGCAGATCCCAGTAGAGCTGGTCAATCAAAATCTATATCTTATTCTCGCATCCAATAAAATTAAGCCAAATTATGAATAGCGACTTGCTTATCTACCAGATTTTGCTAAATTTGCCAGATCAAATATAGAATGAAAGTGAGTTTGAAAGTGTCCTTGATTTTGAAGAAATTCAAAGGCAGGCCCAGTCATCAGCATTGAATTCGGACTCGATTATGGCTCACTTCTAAAAGATTAAAGTGATGGTGTCATTCACTTAGCACTAGTTCAAAGGAGATAATGTTCTCAAAGTTTTCATCTCAAATTTTCTAATCTTTATTTATTAAAAATTTTCAGGTTCATTATAATTGGAGCAGTTAACCCGAAATCGCTAGATTTTTAGTCGACAATAAATTCTAATGTGATCTTGAACTCCAATATATTTGCGATCCTCTAAGGCATCAAATATTAATGATCTTGTATAGCATTTTATTTTGCGACGACTAGTAAACAAGAGTAAACTAGGACTTTTAGGGAGAGGCACCTGAGGAAAACTCAGAGATAGATGAGTTTCAAATCTAGTCCATGTCATCAACAAGTTCAGGTTCCTCTAACGTGAGCACCTAAGATGCTTAAATCAGCGACATCAAGACTTCCTTTGAGTTTACTGCTCTCCCCAGCTCACTAAAAGCTTTTTAAATTAATGGGTTTTATTTTCAATGAGGAATTTAAACTTACAGGTTGAAAATAGGGGCAGGCTTCTTGCTTCTCTTCTTAACTGCCTTGGTCTTATTGATCGTCAACATAGTCACAAATATTAATTCTTACTTATGAATCTTTCTCTTACAAAGAATCAGTACTCTGCAGATTTGGAAGCTCTTCATACTGAGAAACAAATGAGGAACAGCTTCTCAAGCTCAAAGCTCTCCCTCCTTTACCTCTTTGCCTCATACAATTACTTACACTCTTTTTATTTAAATAAGAGAAAGATTTAATTTTTACTTGCCCAAGTACTTCAATCAGTCAAACTTGGTGGCACCATTGAATAGCTTCAACCTAGATGAACTGAGAAAATATTAATAATAATAATAATAATTAATAATAATAATTAAGGGAATTAAAGGGCCCCCGGCATAAATAAGATAGGCCGTGACGTCAATGATATTGCTGTGACGCACTTATCTGACGCACACAAACCTACCAGCCGAATAGGGA
>JAJKFJ010003035.1:0-24400 GCA_027382625.1 Tetmemena sp. SeJ-2015
TGATCAAAGGATAATTCAGCCGCGGTAGGTAAGCAATATTTTTGAAGAATTAACTTTCCCAAATTAAATAGTATATTTAATTTGATTTCATAAAAATTTCATTTCAAATGGGTTCCTACAATAATTATGATGTCAAAATAATTTTATATTTTTATAATTGAAAATAAGATATTTACAAATCTTATTTGCTAATACAAATAAAATAATATATGTTAAACTCCCAAGAAATCCTTATATAGAAAAATCTAAATGATTCTACTCATTTTCTGACTATTTTCTATTTTTTTATTCCTTAAAATTCAATTAACTGAGCTAGAATTAAATATATATTTTTAGAAATTATAGATAAATTAATAGCAGTTTATTTTGTTTGGTAAGGAATTTATTTATTCAATGTTTAACAAATTTAATCCTAGGAGTTAGGTTTTTTCATAAAATAGAAATGATTTATTTAAAATACCTCATAATAAGGAAACTTTTAACTCAAAGTATGAAGATAAAGGTAATGCAATAATTATTTTAAGATGGTTTATTATGTCATTTATCAGAAGAGCAAATCATTTGTAAATATAAAAATATCTAATTTTATTATTCTTAAAATAATTCTTAACTAATTACCATTTATATAAATTACATATCATATTTTTAGTAGTCATAAATATTTTAGTTAAAATTTTATAACGTGCCCTGGTGATGAAACTATCTCATTCAATTTTATAATTATTGCAATAAATTACTTCAAATTAATAAAAATAAATAAAAAAAAGAGATTCTTTTTAAAATAATTTAACAAGAAGTTAATAAATTTAAAACTCGGATTTTTAAGCACAATGAATATAAATTTCTTTTTATATTTTGTTGTAAAATTAATATAAACTAAACTAATTAATTTTACAACTTTCTATTTGAAAGAATTATTCATTTAAGAACTATTCTTTTTAATATAAATAGAAACTTTGGGAAATAATAGTAAAATATCTGCAATTTATAATATTTATTTTTTATTTGTATTAAATATAAATTAATAACTATAATTCGTTTACTCTCAGATCCCTAAATCAAGGATAAAATAATATTTTAACTTTTTAATTTGAGTTATATCTGCTTTATTTAGGATATTAAAATAATAATTAAATATTGGGCTTTAAATTTGAGTATGTTTTAACAAGGCAAGATTAATTTTTTTAGCCATTATTTTTTTAGAATTTTTGTATTTAAAATATAATTAATATTTTGATTGATGGATTTTCATATAATACATTATTAATTGAGTTTATAAGTTATATCAATTTTTAATAAGTTTATTGTTTCGTTCGGTAATTAAAAATATATTTTATGTCCCTTAAAAATGTTAAAAATTAAGAGTAATGTATTCAATATTTGATATTGCAATCTATCATACTCGATACAGATTAGTGCTTATTCAAAAAAATATCATTACCATTAAAGCTTTGATCTTTCTTGATTTGATTATATTTTAATTTCTAAACTTATAACAAATAATATAATGACAGATAAATAATTAAAGTTTTTTTAATTGAAGATACTTTTAATTCAATCGTAAATCTTAAATTAACATAAGCTAATTATTTAAAATTTCTTTATAACATCTCAACAATGAAATTTAATTATTCTTGTGAAATTGCATCAATAATTATTTTTTTAGAAACTTGAATTGCGAGCATATCGGAATTGATTACAGCAATCTATTAAAATAAATGCAAGTTTAAGATTATAATTTTTTTTCTCGGAATAATCGTTTTATATAACCGTTATTTAAGTAAATGCTTATTAAAAGACTCTTTTTTAATCCTTCATTTAATAAACTTTCTATATCTTTAATTTGCAATTATACAATATTTTTAAATTTTGTTTTATAAAGGAGTGACAATTTTTGGCCTTAGTCTCCTTCAAATGATAAGACCTAAAATATATTAGATTTTTAAATTAGAAATATAATTGGAAAGATATTATTAGAATTTCTTATATTAGTTGCAGAAATATATTGTTGCCTTATTAAAAATGTAACTAACTTTTATCAAAATTCATAAGTTATAAAGGAATTAAATAAAAGGGTTTTTGAAAGAGAAGAGTAGGTTCAACTGCTGCAAAATCTCGACTATATTTAGAACATAGATACATTTTAGAAATTAAAAATACAGAAACGATTATTTCCTAACTATTCGCCTAGTTAAGATAGTATTTTAATCATTTCATTACTTCAGAAAAGATAAGAGAGATATTTATCAGAAATGAGCCAGAAATTAGTGAATAGGAAGCAGCAAGCACCAGATTGAAACGTTTAGTTTCAAAAACAGGCCTTATTTAAAAAATTTTGCTAATAATTTGGGATTACTACTTAAATAATAGTCTGTGTGAATATATAAATGTAAATATCTGTATTTCTGTATCTATTTATGAGATAATCTTATTTTCCTATGATTGGTTTTAAGATCCCATAAAATAGTAAAACCAATATCAGCAACACTAAAAACTCTATAAATATTTTTTCGGATAAATTTACAAAATTTTACTCATCTCATAAAGAGAAAATGTAAAATGATAAGTTGAAATGGATAAAATAAATTAAGTTTAGAAATTAAAATAATCTCTATTCAATAAAATTTTAAATTAATAAATTCGATTCATCCAAATAGTCAAATAATCAATAAGAATATGTACAAGTTAAATATCCTTCTCCACCTAAATTTTATTATAGAAAATTAATGATTACAACAACTTGTTTCTTAGATTTAATTTATTTTTAAAAAGAAATAAATATGATGTATCAAAAGAAGATGAATTTTTTGAAGGAGAGAAAATTTAATCATAATTTTAAAATTAGAGTATTTCTTTCTATCTAAATTTATTCGTAAAAATAAATTTGTGATCTTTCATATTTATTTTTTTAAATTTTAGTTATTTACAAATGACCTACACTTTTGCCCCAGATAGTTAAGTTTACTTCTCTATATAATTTTTTAAGTAAATATAGTTAAAATTATAATGACAATTAGAATTATCAATAAATGACAAGATGCAAATTGAATCTATTTTATTTTAGACTCTTATCCAGGTTTTGAAATTTCTCGCTGTCAAAATCTCTGTCTTACTAAAATTAATTAATTCTAAAAAATAATTGTTTACTCTCTATATTATAACCAGGGCGGCTTTAAAGAACTTTTTTGATTAATTATGATCCCTCTTTAAAAAATTTTAATAATTTAACTAATAGCTTTACACAAGAAGGATATTATCTACAGAGATCTGAAACCTGAAAAGTCAACTGCCACGGCTTTACCTCCTATTTATTTGACTTTCTACTACCTTCTATTTTCTATTAAATTCTGACCTATATAATTAAGTATTAATTTCTCCATGGACATTGGTGAAAAATATAATTATAATTTTCGTAATTCTCCAAATTATCAAAATACTTGAAATAGTTTTAGAAAATTAATACTTTTTAATGGCGAAGACATGATTGAAATTTATTTATAAAATAAATTATACTTTTATTTGTACCTTTATGTTAAAAATGATAAATATATTTTAAAAATTAGTTAAAATTAAAAATAAAGAAGTTAGATTCTAAGATTTTAAACTAAAGCAGAAATCTAATTAAAAATAATTTTTTTTTAAAAGGATTTTTTATGAATTTCTGTGTTATTTATGATGTTTATAATTTATAAAAAAAATGATTTTAAGATGGCCAAAAGATCTAAAAATATTCAACTATTATAAATTGATGTTTTAAGTGTCATAATTGCTATCTTATAATTATGGGAATTCCTTTTTAACATTGAGTTTAATGTATAAATTCAGCATGCATAGGACTGATAAATTATGAAGCTAAGTAAATAGACTTATAAAAGTATTGGGTAAATTTAATTAAAATTATTTATATTGGTAGACGAAGTATCAATTATTCAATATAGATAAATACTCTTATTGATGTAATCCAATCGTACTTTTTTTAAAGATTAGAAGAAAACATTTTTTATATAAAGTTATGGAGAGTCAAATTTTAAATAAATAAAAAAAGTATTTTTCACTCAAAGAGTTGCCTTTATTCTTCCTTCTTGTAATTGAGAAACTAATTTTTATTAAAGTAAAGTAAAGTAAAGTAAAATTTTAGGAATATAATTAATAATTAATTTCTTAAAACAGCACTTTCGTACTGAATTAAAGAATCAGTTATTATCCTATGTACTAATTTTTATTAATTTTTTATTATATAAAAGCTTTTTTTTATATATAATTTGATTAATATATGGTATTAAAGCTTAATAAAATTATTTTGTAATGAGTTTATTTAATTGGTATAATCTAATAAATTATTAAAGATTGCAGAATCAAAAGACTTCACTTTGCTTAAAAATTTACAATTTAATATCTAGTTAAATGCTCATCACTTTAATCCCTTTTTAAATATTAAAAATAAATTATAATAAATGCATTTAAAGATTGAATTTAAAGATATAAACTTTCTATAAGCCCCTTAAATTTAAAAGAATTTAAGTTCTCTCTGCTAAAAATATAGATGAGATAAATTGACTGATAATCTTTTTCTTCTATTTGGATTTATTTCTTAAGCACTTTTTAATTTTAGCAATCAATTACTCTAAAAGTTTTTTTTAATGATTTTATTCTTAAAAAAACTTAAAAAAACTTTTTAGTTTTATCTCTTCATAAATAGTTTAAAGCGTCATTAATCAGCATCGTAAAAATATTATTAAATAGAATGTAATAAATTATTTGCAATATTTAGGATTGACTGTGGTCGGTACTAACAGAAGACCTGAATGTGGTAGTAGCTTTAAATAATAATTTAACTTGAGTGCATATATAACCTTTACTGATAAGAGAGAATAACATATGTTTATCAAATTTAAGAGAATTTCTATCCTTGAAATATATTTTTCTCTTCATTTTCATTAATAAATATCATATTTCATATAAAAAATATTTAAATTTATATCAATTTAAACTTCAATTAAATTTTTACCTAAAATATTTTGATATTTTTATTGAGGAATTTAAGTTTATTTGAGTTTGTCTCTTAAATTATGAATTTGACAAAATAAAAACTTATTAAATTAATTCAAAATATAATAAAGAGAAGCTGAGCCATGGTAACCTGAAGAAGTTATGATAGACTTCGTTACTCAAGATAATGGTGATCTGGTCCCCAACACAACCTAGACTGTCTACTAAACTTATTTTAACCTACTTGCGAAATTATTTAAAAGTTTATTTATTTTGTAAAGAATGAATTGAGTTTATCATGTGTACTTCCAAGCCTTAGATGAGGTTGAAAAGATTCAAAAAATATGGGTTGTTGAAGTATTAATGTTATTTTATATTCAACTCTCTGATGCCATTCTTTACTCTTACGACTTAGATGCTCTCAATTAAATTTAATTACTAATAAACTATTTTATTTAGCTCCTTGGGAAGAACCTGTTATTCTTGCCACTGGCCTCGTGTCTTTAAAATATTAACTAATTCTCATTGAATTGTATTATTTAAGTTTTTTAAATAGAGAATTTAGATGTTAATATCTTAAATTGATAAAATATCAAAATATTATTATGAAAAGTAAGAATTATTAGCTTTTATTTTTAAATTAAAATTTAGAAAAATAAAGTCTGATAGTAATGGATTTGGTAACGTCAAATTTGAATTAAATATTCTATTAAATTCATTTTATGATTATAAAAGCTAATTTAAAATTCAGAATAAAAAATAATATGCATAGCAATCCCTCAGTAACATCCGATTCTTTTAAATATTAGAGAGAAAGACATTTTATCATAGATATAAAAATGGGCTTAGAATTTAAAATATAATTTTTATAAAAATTTTGTATTGTTTAAAAACCAAGAGCTGAAAATTTTTAGTTATAACAAGGGTATTCCATTTTAATGCAATAAAGAATATTATAGAATATAAAGCATATGGTAAGGTTTTAGAGAAACAATTTTTAATTTTTTTCTTCAATCTAAATAAATAATAAATTAAAAAAATATTTGAAGTAATTGAAGAAAATTTTAGAGATCTTAATTTGTTTAAATTTAAAACACTACATTTTAATTAAAGTGTGAGGGTGAGGGGGAAACTTTAATTTAAAGTTTCATGAAATAATTCTGGACTTGTTTATCACCAGCTCTACTGCAAAATACATTCATCAATAAAAAATAAAGGCTATATTCAATTCTTCTAATATGACTCACATTATTGGATGTTAAGATAATCAAATAATATGTAGCTTAAATTGCTGATATAATTGATTCTTATTTAGTAAATTATTTTTTCATTATTAAGATGTCGCGAATAAGATTTGACTCAAAGATGGAAAAGATTCTTGATTTATAAGAAGGGCCATTCCTCGCACATATGAAGTTGAAAGAATGCTAAATATAATACTCAACAAGGAAAAAAGTATAAGGGTAGTAATTATTTCTAAAATAATCTTAATAAATAAGACGTTTTGCTTATGATCGGTTTTGATAAAAACAGTTTTAGAAGGAGATACCAATCAAAAATTGAGTCAAGGTTATCGAAAAATACAATGGAATTACTTAAAATGCTATGTGAAATACTTTTGCTACATTCCATGAATTTATCTTCCCCAGCTGTTATATGAGAATAATTCTCTTTTTTGCATTTTTTCTCTCTCCATCCAATCAAGTAATCGTATTTTAACCATAATATATTTCATTTTCAAATTAATTATTTGAGCAGATTTCCGAGGATTGTTGAAATTGTAATAATTTAATTAATTCTTTTAATTTAAAAAAAAAATATTTCAAATTTATTATTTGACTTATAATTTACGTTACCATTGCTGTTCCTGACAATATATTATGCCTTCAGTCCCGATTTTAAAAAAGCTTCTCAATTTGATTCTGTAAAGCTAGGATGAACGAGGACTAAGAACTAGTCTTCTATGCTAAAATTAAGTATTGTAAGCTTTCCTTTTTGGCAGAGTATTGTTAAAACCATTTTTAAGAAAAAGGTAATTTTTCTTATTTATTAATTTCTACAATTATCGTAGTCCTTCTTCTCCATCAGCAGTTTTTGCTCGCATTATTTCAAGTTAAAATCTATAAAATTGTTGGGAAAAAGCAGTGGATACTCACAGTAAAAAAAAACTAAATTTTTAGCCAGTAATCCAAAATCACTTGTGACATAACTATATAACCTCATAAATAAATAAAAACAAGTAATAATTGAAATTTGTTTTTAATTTATTTTTATTTTAATGCAAAAGTTTTTGAAGATACAAACAAATTTGAAAATAATGAGTTAGGATAGTAATTAAATCCATTGCAAAATACTCATTAATTTCATTTTTTTAAATGTCGTTTTTGGAAAGCTAATTTCTCCTCTTAAAGTCATGAATATTTTTGGACTTCATTTATCACTTTTTAAAATTTAAAAAATGATATTGATGAGTTTAATGCTCAACTATTTATGGAGTTCTATCTTGACTAGTTCAAGGACAGTACCACCTCAAACAACATCGATGAGGAGAATCCATGGTATTATACTCTAATCATGGGGGAGGGATATTTCAGAGCCCCCGTCAATACTTTTTTTAATTTTATAAGTTATTTTAAACCCTGACTCAATCACCGGGTTTAAGAAAGAAACAAATTTATTCTTCAATTAAATGTGTAAATCCTTTTCTTTTCATATCAAGCATATAAAAGATTATGAATTGATTATAAGTTTGCATTTATATTTTGAAGAAAGAACTAACTCTCAGAAAGATAAAAAGTCAGCCTAACACCAAATAACTTATCACCCTTCTCTAGGATAATTTAATACATTTTCATTTACATTTTTAAAATTATTTTAGAATTATAAGAGAAGTTAAATGCTGCAAAGTAATTATTTTTATCCTAAAGAGATATATAATATTATTCTTAAAACTGGATATATGCTTTAATTTCATTTTAAAACTAGGAACAACCTTTAATTGTCGCTGATTCTACTTACAGTCTAGAATATCAATAAAAATTAAAAAATATAGTTTTAAATCAATAAAACATTTGGGGTGCCTTTCCTCGACAGTATAATTTTATAGTGAATAAGAAAAAAATATATTTATAGGGTGTTTTCACTCCTAAATCTGATTCTTCCAGTTAAAGATATATATATTACAACATTTTATACTTCAAATTTTAATCATAAAATAGTCAGTTAAAGGTCAGCTGCACCTAACTAAAAATAGCTTAAAATATAAATTTTAGTTAGGTGCAGCTGACCTTTAACTGACTATTTTATGATTAAAATTTGAAGTATAAAATGTTTGAATATACCTCTATAACTGGAAGAATCAGATTTAGGAGTGAAAAAAATACCCTATAAATTATTTTCTTATTCTCTATAAAATTATACTGCAAGGAAAGGCCCCCCCCAAAATTTAAACTTGTGACGTAATAAATAAATCTTATTTAAATAATTTAAATATGATGATAGATTAAATTTAATTTAAAATCTATAAAATTTATAAATTTTAAATTATGTTTAAATCCTCAATATCATTGCAATAATATAAAATGATCCAAATAATAATTTAAAAAGATAAAATAAAATACATGAATATTTGATTCTGAATATAAAAATAAAAAGGTTTTTATTTTATAGCAATACTTTTATGAAGGAGTGTTCTTCATATATGATACCTCCGTTGATTTATATAAATTTATTTAATAGTTATTAAATTTTATATAAATCTAAGAAACTTATTAAGTTTATTTAATAACATGCTTTAATTTAATTCTAAATAGTTTTTTTTAACATTGCGGGTGACCAAATTATTGCTAAGTTCAACTATTTTTATTAACCAGTTCCCCAACCCTGCTAACTTTATCAATTAAAACTTCTCAATTTTATATTTAACTTTACCAACCAAGTGCTCACTTAATAAAATAGAAAATTAAATCTATAAATTAATTAATAGCAGATACTATCATATATATAATTATTCTAGTAGAGATGCAAAAATTTCAACAAAATATTATTTAAGAAACTCTCACTCTAAAATATGATCAATTTCAAGACTAATCTATTGAAAATGAACTTTAAAGTTTAATAGTCTGGTTAAATTCAAGAAAAATAAAGAGCAAAATATTTATTTTGATTGGAATTATCCATTTTAAATTTTATGTATACTTATTTTTAAGCAGCCATAATAAGAAAGTCAAAATATATATAAATAAGTTCGCATTATTATATATGAAGAAATATCTTAATTATTTACTATAGTTAAATTATTTTATTTTTCAATTTTATAAATAAATTTTATGCTTTTCTCATATTCCTTGGTGTACCTTTATTATTAATATTTTTTTTAACCCAACTTCTGACCTTTCCAATTTAATTTTAATCATTAAATAAGAGGAGAGAGAGAGGGAAATGCATAAATTTTAAAATTGTTTATTTATAATTAAAAATTTTACAATTTAAAAAAAGCCTTTTCTATATTTTGAATAAAATAAAAATTTTAGGAATAAATAAAGATTAAAAGTTCTTCCTATATAAAAAAAATTAAATAATTTAATAATGAGGTACTAACTATACACCTTCCTTTTATAAATACCAAAAAGGAGATAAGTAGTGGCAGTTCATTTATCTCCATATAAATTAATAGTAAGTCATTTTTTCAAGTAGAGAATTCTAACTCTATATATTTATTTTTTGTATTTAGCATCACCTCATATTAATAAACATTAAAAAAAGAAAACTTTAAGATGAATTCTAGAATCATATCTATTTATAGAGCAGTACTATAATGTACTTAGAAGAATAAAATTTCTTATTTTTAAATGATGATTGAGCATGATGCAGATCTCTAGATGAATCCGCTTGTTTACTTGCTAATATTTTGAAAGCCATCACTTATTATTTTAATCAACCATAAATTTTAATAAAATATTAAATATAAATATTTTTTATTTTTGAGACTTTTTGATAATGAGAAAATGCAACTAAATAATAAAAAATATTTATAGATTAATTAAATGAATAAAATCAGTTTCTTATGTTAGTTCATTCAGATCCTTTTTTTAAACGATATTAGGTTTTAAACATAAATATAATTAATCTCCAAACTATTTTTCTCAGGTCAAAAAATTATTAACTCTAAAATTTATTTAGAATATATAAAACTTCTAGATTTTTTGTATTTTAGGGGCAAATATCAGTGAATATTAAAAAATATCATATACGATAATTAGGTGTGTGAATTCTAATCCCCCTAAAATATTATAAATACAATTTTTTTATTATTTTAAAAGTATTCAAATTATATTTATACATTTATCCCTTAAATAAATTGAGATTTCAAAATATTGTAATATTGTTATATAATTTGTAAAATATATAAAAGCCTTTAGTAAAAATTATTAACATATATTAATTAATATTTCTATTTTAATGAATTAAAAATGTAAATATGAAAATATATTATTTCCAAGGTGCAAGTATTGATAGAATTTAAAAATATAAATTATCGATAAATATGAATTAACAATAGTAAAAAATCTATTTTATAAGAATAATTATTATAAATTTAGAATTGATTTTAAAAATTAAGAAATAAATAATAAATTCGTTGGAGTGCGTTAAATAACCCGCCTGAATTACATCTATTAGATTTTAACTGTACCAACTAGTTGAGTGCTTCATTAGTTCAATGAGGGCTTACTTTTAAAAATCCGTTACACCTCAGTTGTACCAATGCACAAATCAACTATTCAGTCGATTCACCTTGACATGCTTATTCAGGCGTTCTGTTCAGTCATTTAAAGTCACTGCGGTTGTTCCTCATTGATCTAGGTGGATAGAATAGGGCGGGTCTACCCTGGGGAAGGTCGAAGGTAGGCGTTCGAAGTGTCCTCTTTGGCCCTTAATCTTCTTTTTTTAAAAGTAAAAATCACCAAAAAAATTATTTCTGATGTTGTTATATTTTTTATTGATAAATTGATTCTAGTTGTTTTTCCATTTATTTTCAGATATGCTTTTGAACGAATAAATGTGTAAAGAAAGATATAATAAATAATATAAATCAAATTCGATAATCCAATTTTATTCTATATCTAAAATTAATTAATAAGTCTTGAACTTCTAAAAAAATATTACAAAAAGAAAATATATCATTGAGAATTTTTAATTCTGTCCCATACCCAAAGAATTAATTCTATTTCATTGCTTGAAATAGATGATTCTTTCCTAATATAAAAATAGAAATGAACAAAGAATAAAAATATTTTGAAATTGTATATTTTTTATTTTTAATTTTAATTTATTTTCTTAATAAAAATCAGAAGCTTCGACCTTAGCAAACTGATTCAAAAAATGGCATAAATGTTAGGCAACATAATTAAAAGTTTGATTCTATAATATAAACTTCAAGAAATTGTTTTAATATATTAATATTACTCTTCATTCAAAGAAATTCTTTTTAAAAATAGCAATTATTAATAAAAGAGGTACGAGCAAAGAATGCAATAAATTAAAATGTAGTCTATCTCTTAATTATAACGCTTTTAAAACTTTTTTAGATAATTTCAAATTTTAAAATTTGTTAATTTCTTCAACTTATAAAAAGAAGTTTAATTTTTTAATGTAAATAAATATGTAAATATATAACAAACTAGCCTTGATCCTTTCTACTTCAGCTCCCACCGGTCTGACTACTGCACTAGCTGCTGGAAAATAAATATATATAAATTACAAAATAAATATATTTCAACAGTTTAGACTTAATTATTTTAAGAAATTAAGTTTAGAAAATTAAATTTTCAAATTATAAATCCAGCAAATATTTATATTTATCCTCACAATAAAAAAGTATATATTGAACAATTTATCATTTAATGTTATTTGCAAAGTATCTTTAAAATTCTTATAGTATTTTTAAATTTAAAATAGCTCAGAGCAAGAATCTCGAGTTTTTAAAATATAAATGCAAATTTTTATTCAATATATAATTTCAAAATCTTTGTATTTATAGGTAATTGATTAGAGAGATTGTTAAAAAGAGATGTATAAAAGATTTGATGGTATAATTAATAAAGACATCTCTAAATTTATAACTGCCTTGATCTTTAATTGCGTACTTTTGAGACTAACTATATCAGCTTTTATTTTCATTTTTTGTAAACATTCCTTATTTATTTTCAAACTTTTCCTCTTTTCAAATTATTCTTCCACTAAATAAAATTCGTCATCTTCCTCTTCATCATCATCGTCATCTTAAATATCTCTTTAAATATTTTTTACTATTGCTATTACTACTGTTGCTATTGCTACTGCTGTTGCTGCTATATATTTGTCAGAAAAAAAAATAAAAAAAGAGTTTTACCTGTGGGTTTCGAACTTAGGAATAAAAATTGACTCATCTAGGCATTAACCATCTGAACATCAAGTCTTCCATCAACGTCTACTATTTAATTTATCTCAAATATATCTTACCTCCGATTCTGCATTCTTATTCATCCTATATTACATTTTTATTGCACAATAAAATTAAAAATAAACAAACAGATATTTATAATAAATTCGAGGTCACCAATAAAAGGTAAAATTTTGCACAATATAAAATTATTTTTATTTAAAGTTTTAAGAGAACTTAAAAAGCTATTTATTTTTAAAATATAATTATGGAACAGATGCAACTCAAATCCTGATTATAAATTATATAGAAACAAAATTTTAAGATTAATTCTTTATTAATATTGAAACTATCTGATAAATCACTAGAGAAAATTATTAAAACTCAAAGAGTCATCTATTTTATATATGCTAAATCTATAATATTATTTTTCATATATTTAGAAATTTCTTGCATGAAATTTAAAACATCTTATCAATTTTGAGTCTCTAATTATTTTATCATGCAGTAAATAATGAAAGTAAACTAGTTTACCACAAAAAATTTAATAAAAATTTACTTTTGTAAATTTTAATTTAAAATTAACTGATAAAATATAAAGAGCACTAAGAAATTCATTTTAATAAAGTCTCCCTCTTAAATCGATAAATGACAACATAATAGGTTTGAATATTCCTTTAATTAACAACGATTGCATAGTTTTATGATTAAATTTTCTTTAGATTCTTATAAAAATTCACTTAAAAAACATTTATCTTTTTTTATATTCACTATGAACAAATAATTTTGAAAATAAAAAAGACTTTCCATATCTTTAGAGTCTGTTTCCTTAAAAAGGGGATATATTTTGATTTCATAAATTTAGCATCATTCATTCAACGAGCATTAGGATATTTTCATTTCATGACAGCACTTTAGTTTAGAGCTATTCATTGAATGAAAATGAATAAACTAAAAAAATTACATTCTCAAGTATACTTTGCTGTGGATAACTTGCTTTAATTTTTATAACTTAAATTATCAACTTGAAAAATCTGAATTTCGATTAAATTCATCTCTATGAATCGTCATAAACATAATTTTGTCGCATCAAATTCTATTCAAGAAAATTACAGACTCATTTATTTTGTAATTCCTTTTTTTTATAATCAGTTTATAATCTTTGGGGTTTTGACTGTGTAGTATTTGTGTTAGATATACAAACCAGTTTAATTTATATTGAGTTGATCAATTGGTTTATGCTGAGCTAACAGTCTATAACGCTGACGGCCCCATGACAATCTAATTCAATATTTCCCTTTTAGAGAGGCTACAATTACATTGGTGACGCTTCCTTTCAGCCCTCATACTAACATTTGCATTTAAAATGATCTTTACGATGTCATATTTCGTTTTTAAATTCTATAATTATACTTAATTGTATATTTAATTGTGCATCCTTCATTTTTGAATGTATTTTATTATCCTCCTCACAGTGAAGCAAAAGGAAGTGGTTGTGTACTCTGAAGCATTCTCATTCTCACAAAACATTAACCAGAAGAGAACAATTCCCTTTGGAAAGATTATTATATTATAATAGATTAACAAACTCAACGGTGGTATCTAAATATTTAATTCCTAAATCTAAATATTCTTTTAAAATGCACTTTATTTTCTCATGACTTTTTACATTCTTTTTAGCTTTCGAATAAATAAAAATTTTTCATACTAAATACAAAAAGACCAAAAGTTTAATCATAAGTAAATTTTATTAGGAAAATTTCATAAAATTCTACTTATAGAATAAATTATAAATTAGCTTGTCCTCAATTTAGCACACAAAGAGAAAGAGCTAAATTTATTTTAAATATAATTTCGAAAATCTCATCTATAATTTTTGGCAGATGATTAATTGCTTACAAATTTATTAAGGAAAGTATTGACTTTTCTCATATTATTATTATTATTATTATTATTATTATTATTATTCCAAAATTTACCTGAATAAGAGTTCACAAAAAATAAAAAATAGTTATAAATTTATTAATAAAAATACAGATTTATTTATCAAATTAAAGAAAGGATATATGAAATATATCTTCTCTGTAGACCTCTTCAAGATAAGTGATCTGTACGTAGCAACAGAGACTGCAATCACCACATCAGCTTTAAATTTAAATTATATTAAGCTCAAAAATAAATTAACATTTCATAATACTTATTAAGATATTGAAAAAATTTTTAGGTTTATGAAATTAAATTTTCTAATACTATTAGTTTAATAGCTGGAGTAGTTATGTGCAACCTGTATCTATTTTTAAAAAGTAAACGATGACTATTGCAAAATTTATTGATATAAAAAAATCTACCTTCCTTTTGAAGCCTTTTTATTTTTAGTTTATAAATAAATTAGCTATTTGATAATAATTTCAACTGGGCAAACTACCAATCAGACTTTAACAACGCAGAGTTACTAGAAAAATGTATATTATAAACATAATTTATTTTATACTTTATTCTCAATTACTATTTAATTAATATGCACTCTACTTTATTTTACTAGATATTGCTTTAAAAATAGTATCTTATAGGAGTTAAATAAAGATATTAAAATTAAAATAACCCAGCAAGAAACGATTAAGCTTTGCTTGACACAACAGATGAGATAAAAACTATAGCTGATAATATATTGGAAAGTCAATTTAATTAACAAATTAAATCAAAATAGAATCAAAGCGTTGCAGTTGAGGTAACTATAGTCCAAATATAGCTGATAATTTAATAAAAAAGACAATTAGATTAGAAATCAAATTAAAATGAAAAAATGAGAGGTAGTTGAAGTATCTCACGATTTAGCATGAAATTATACTAACTTTTTATGTTTGCAACTTTTGTGTGGAAAAGCTCGGTTCAGAGAGATACACAAAGCAAGTTTTGATTTTCGGAAATTTGAGTATAAATAGTTCTCGCTCATTTGTGATTGAAAGATGCTGAAATGATGATTAAAGAAAAATCATATTAATTTTTTATTCTAAAAGAACAATCTAAAGATTAAGGGTGTTTGAACAATTTCAACTATCACGAAGTTTTAACTCCCCATTTATTATTTATCCATTTACATATTTTATTTTAATTTCCTACTATAATTATTATACCACAGCTTCAAATTCTAAGAATTTTATATTCTTTCAAATTTTGTGAGGGAACTCAAAGTTGAGAGTTAGAGTATTGACCCAAGGTTATAATGTGATTATATTTAAGTGCAAGCATAATTTATCGTTGCCGAGAACTGAATTGGAGTTAATTAAGGCTGAAAATCATTTTAATATTTGATTAAGTATCAGAACTAGGCGCAAATTGGAGGATGAATCTGCTACTTTGACTTCCTCCTAATTGCAGCCATAATATTCGAACAAAGCATCTATTTAATTTAATTCTTAATTATAATGCTTACTTCATACCAACTAGTACTTCCCAAACTAATTTGGTTAGATCTACTTTCAAGACTTGCATCATCTATAAATTAAAAATAAAGAATTATTTATATAACAAATTATGCTTTTTACAATTAGACTGGATATTTAATTATTCATCATTGATAGCCCAGAGCTCTTGAACAACTTCATCAATAGAAAAATAAATATAGAGTGGGCTCTAGCCAGTTCTATAGAAAGCCTCAGCCAGCCATCAATCTCCAAGTTTACAAATAAAAATGAAAATATAATTTATCATTTTTAGTTTCCACCAATAAGGACTAGTACACTAAGGGAGAGACCGTTAGTGTTACAGTCACCTTGACTAACATGACTGACAGCTCTGTAGGAATCACTTCTGGAGCTATAATTAATAAACTAAAAAGGATTTATTACAAATAATCTTATGTAATAAATTATTCTTAATATTTTTGACTATATTATCAATAAATAGCTTACCTTTCACTCTTGGTTGTTGAGGATAACGATTTATTATGGACCACAAGATTGACACGATGGACACTAAATATTAAATCTAAAATTTTAAAATTTAACCTAATGTGATTTGGTATTCTTTTATTTAGAAAAAAAAACATTTTAGATTTTTTATTTAATTTTGAAAGTTAATATAGTTTTATATTTTAGACGCTGATATTGCCGATATCATCAACTTCATTTATATTTTAAACAAGCAATATATACCCCTTTAAAATAAAGTATTTAGCAATTTTTTAATTTAATTTGCTAAACTATTTTTTTAAAATAAATATGAGATAATGAAATAAATTTTGTGAATCGCTAATAAGAATATGTGAACAACTGAAGGAAGTAAAAGCAAAAATAATAGATTTTAATCACTGTAGATAAGCTTTAATAATTTATTATATAGTATATATAACCAAGATATGATAAATCGGACAAGTAAAAAATATATTCATGAAATGATCTTAAATCTTTGAAAAGATTTATAATATTAAATTAATCTACAGGAGATTTTTAAAACAGCTTTTAATTTATAGGGAAATTCTTTTATATTTAAATAATTAAATTTAAATAATAAATGATGTAGTTTGATGAATACGAATCTGACCTAGCAGGATAATCAGAAGATCCTCTCAGATTTGATTATTTATTAAATTAAGACAGTTGATGGCCCACCAGCTTGCTTATAACAGACTTTATGACCCTTCAACTCTACTTGCTGCACCTTACTTTACTTCAGACGAGATTTCTGAATCTGGACTAAAAATAAACATTTTGTATCTGATGAAATTAATTATGACTGACTCACTACGAGCTATGCCTGAAGTATGGGTACCACTTCGCTCCATGGCTCTCTGCATTCTAAGATAGTGCAACCACCAGTTTTTATTTTATTTTTATTCATCTCGTTCAAGCAGCAATCAATTGAGAACTACCTCAACTGGGGTAGATTAATAGTCCTCGGCTACATGAATCCCTATCCTACTCTCTTAAGTCAGGGTAATGATATCACTAAGGATCATTTGCATCTCAACAAATTACTTATAAATAATTTCATAAACATCACTCTAAAATACTTTAGAATTAATTTCAAACAATTTTCAGTATAATGCAAAACTTTAATTTTAATTTGCCATATCATCATTTCATATTTTAATTATCAAATTGATTTTGTTAAATCTATAAAATTATGCAATTTTATAAAATTTATAATAAGATTTAATCAAATAATTATGTGCATAAATTCTAGAGAGCTACTACTGCATTCAAGCAAAATTATGTTTATTATTTAATTAACATATAAGTGTGGTTTTATATTTGATTAAGAAAATTATCTTTCCTTTTTTATTTAAGATAAAAAAGCATTACAATTATATTTGAATGAAATTTCTAATTCTTTAATAAAGACAGTAAAATTGATACATAAGAATTAATTTATTAGTTAATTATAGAATTTTTCTATTCGAGTTATAAACTGGAAATATGTTTATTAAAAAAAATCAACTGAAATTAATTATCTGATTCCTATTTTAAAATAATAAGTTACATGAAATTAAACATAGCTAATTTTAATTATTAAAAGGATATAATATCTTTAAATAATTTTGAAAAGATCGAAGAATGAAAAGTTACCAATTAAATAATAAAAATAATGAGATATAAGTTGTCGCTCAAACGTAAAAGGTCCTAAGATTATTATTTATCTTAGATTTAAGATTACTTAAAATTAAATAAAATGAGAAATAAACTTTCAATTACTAGTAGCTTTCTTTATAACAATTTATTTTCATATAAATGTTGAGAAATTATATTTTATATTAATAAGAAAGCAAACTATCATTCTCCAATTTAAGAGAAGCTAAACTAATTACGTAAGAGAAGTCTATAACAATAGGAATAAATATTGTTCATACTTTCCAAACTGGAGATCTTCTAAATCTTAATAAAATTAATTTCATAATATTAATTTATTATTGTTGTAAAAATTATTGGATTAGAAAATTAAAATCCAGGGCCCGTGAAGTAGCATCAAAGTCAGCTTGGCGAGGGTTAGTAAATCAGCTGTCCATAACTCAATTTCTCAGTCAAGTTGCGTTTCTCCCTCTAGCGGCAATTTAATTTAGGAATCCATCGTTAAATAGTGTAAAGTGATAAGTTTAATGGTGGGCTGGTAAAGGTGAGTCCTGAAGCCGTGCAAGAAGATCACTACTACCCCTTAAGTTGGATTTCTTGCCCTTAGATTAATAAACCCCTCTCTTCGGATAGTATGGTCTCACAAGGAGGAATGATCGAGGTTAAAATTGCTAAGGGAAAAAAAAGATGTAATGATATAAAGTTTGATACTGATTTTACTTCTCTTGTGGAAAGAGTATTATCCTTTCAGCCCAGATTTTTCACTACAGTCTAGGAAGACAGATTTTACTCTAACTAGCCAATTTTTTTTATTTTACTGACTTTAGAGAAGTATCTTCAAATCCATATAAAAAAAAATTATCTGTTGCCAGAGCGGTCCATCTAATTTAGGAGATTAATAAATAAGTAAAATTACTTATTTTAGCAATGTTTTAGCTATACTTTACTGAAAAAAGGCACTTACAGTACCAAGTTTTAGCACAGATGAAAAAAGCTTCTTCCTCGTTTTTCCAGGCTTTGAAATAATCCGAAAAATTTTTTAAAAATCGAGGCTGAACGTATAATATTTCAGAGCACTGGCATTATTTCATGTCATCTGAAGATTTCACCTAGCACCGTTGAGTATCCTTGACCTTCTTAGAGGCCTAGGTCATTTTTTCCTCCTTTAAAACTAACCAGCAACAACAGATATTTTTTGGACTTAGAATTGTCCAATTAGAGTCAAGGTGCTCTTAGAGAAGTAGCTAGCGAGGGCAAGTTTGTTTGAGTCTGATGGATTCCTCCGTCCAAAAGGAGGTTTCACAGCGACTAGTGACGTCAGTTGATATGTGTCTCCAGAGGTCATTATTAAGTTACTCGCGCGTTTATCCATACTGGGTTACTTCTTTATTTGGTTCTTGAATTTTTATGTTTTTGTTGTTGAGGATCCTGATCTCCCTCAGATGAACTTTATATAATTTTGGCGAAAAGTTGTTCATTGACCACAATAAAAGCTGAATCCTTTAATTGTATAAAGAATATATTTAATTACATTTGAAAGGATCCATTTAAAGCCAGATTCCTCAATGCCACATCTGCATACTCGAGAGTCTCATTATAAAGTTTAATTAAAACTGTAATTATAAATTAAATAAGTTTAATTACATATAATTTCAATCATAGCAAATAGCTGATGAAATAAATTTACCTTGAATAGATAAGAAGTAAGAAAGAGTAATTTTTAAGATATTTAGATTTCCTTATACTAAAACTTTTATAATGATAAAGTTAACCCAAGAAATTGAAAACTCCTGTCTATCATCTATAAGCAAAGTACTGAACTGATTTACAGTCAACAGAAGATATTGTTTTCAGTGCCTTAAATATTTTGTTTAAATTTAGCCAATAATGTTTCGCTTTATAACTTTATCATTAGATTCCTTGAATTATTTGAGAAAATTTACCTCTAATTCTAATAAGTTGGAGTCCTTATATTTATTGTTGTTGTTCAGAACTGCTTAATAATTTGACTTAGTAAGTTCATTTATTCCTTTCTGACCCAATCATGAATAATTTCTCATTGTAATTTGTCCTAAATTTGTATATATACAATACATACAGCAGTTAAATTTATTATAATTTATTTAAATTATTAATTATATGTAACTATCACTGATACTTCCTACGACAGAAGCCAAACTTATCTTGGAAATTATAAACTGGAGATCTTCTCTCTAACTAAAAATAAATAATATTTATACTTATAAAAACTTCAAGGTCAAGGCCGTTAATAAATAAAATTCACAGTCATCATTTGAATTTCCAGAAATGTAAATATAAAATTTCCATTCCATTGATCCTCAGATGATTCAATAGAAAACTCTTGGCGAAATTATATTGATAAATTTACAACTTTTAAATGCTAACACTATTTGATTATTTATTTTCATCAACAATATAATTTTATTGATATGGTCTAAAATTTATTTTTCAATAAAATTTATATATTTTTTTACGTTTTAATAATTAGAGTTGGAATTTAAATTAAATTCGATGATTGGACAAAAGTTGCAAGGATAAAAAGTTCTTAGAATTTAATGCTAAATCGAATGGTGTAATACTTATTTAAATTGGACACACTTCAACTGCCAATGACTTATTCCATTTTAATTTATCTAATTTAATTCTCTTTTTTATTAAATTCTCAGCTATCATTAGATTTTAGTTTGATTAAATATAAGCAAACTCTTTATATAAAAGCAATAAAAAAAAATGAGACAAATTTTCTTTGTGAAATTTAAAAAATAAGTGAAGTTCTTGAATGAGTGATTATTTGTAGATAAAATTAAAAATATTTAGAAATTCTTCCGCTTTTGCTGCATTCTTTCCTAAGAAGTGTAAAATCAAGCTCTGCCTGATATCTTAAATGTAAAATTTTAGCTTTCATAAAAATATGTTATTTAGTGCTGCTTATTTAAGAATTTGTTTTAATTTATTTTTTATTAATTTTATTCTATACAATTGCAATTTAAATTGACATGATTAGTAAATTTATATTCCTTATATATCCAATATTTATTTAAATTAACAGAAATTGAAACCTCAACTGGGGAGCTGTCCTTCCAAAAGACTACAGAAACGATGTCCTCGTCTTATAATAAAAATTTATCTTGCCATAAAATAATATGTTTAAATGTAACCACCATCAACAAATAAGAGAAGTTTTGTACTTCTAATCAGGGCTTGCCGTCACTGGAATGACTAACACCTATACTTTCCTAAATAACTTTAATAATTTACATGTCATATTTAATCTATTTTATCAATCAAGTCTATAATTAAATTAGTTTTTAGTATTTGCATTTACTTAAAAAATAAGGAATAATATTTCTATTTATTTGTTTCGCTTAGTCGATATATAAACAAATGATTACTATAATTAAAAAAAAAGCAAATTCCCAATATGATATGAAGAAATCTTAACAACTGTTTTGAAGGCCGTAGTTGTTCATGCTAACGGAATTGGGTATGATGAGACCTCATTCAATAATTGATTATTCTCAGTAATCATTTATAAATATTATCATAAATAAAATAATTTTATTATTAAATTAGAAAGTTAAATACTTCATACCACAGTAAACAACTGAACAACTATGGCCCCACAAATTGAAAATAACTTCATACCGGTCCTGGCTTAAATCCTTAACATAACTCCATAAGCCAATCACATAACCAAGTCAATGTGTGGTCTTCACAAAGCCATTAAAGGTTGTCAAAAGAATGGAATCTAACTTACCTACAGACAACATAATGTGCTGACAAAAGGGATCTCTTTCCTCTTGACTTTTAAGTCATACTAGGAACTCATTAAAAAATCCATTGCATACTAAGCTTTCATCCAATTCTTGCAATCGGAAAAAAGAGACCTCTAACTCAACGGTGAACGTCGAAGATTCTTTCTTGACGCTATTGAGTTTCTCATAAGCGCTGGAAGAATGAGAGACAAACTCCACTTCGAAACATACGGCCAAAAGCCCCATATTGAATAACCCAACGAAGTGCCTGTGACTGGCAAAGATATGACTAGGTAATAACCCACCAATAGAAACACGTAATTAAATACTAATCTAATTAGTACTAAACCCGTGACGCATTAACAAATTACTAAACCCGTGACGCATTACCAAATTAGCCACGTCATTAATTAATCACCTATTAAATATAAACTCTAGAACCTCTAATCAGATATTTAATAACTTTAATCTAAAATCTAACACCTAGAGTTAAAGATGGTTGAACCTTCACAACAATAAACAACCCAAGACAAACCAACCACCACCCTAACAGCTAATCTGAAGAACTCATAACCAAAAATCACAAGTTTCTTCAGCAAAGCTAACAAATCCACCATTGCACAACTTAGTCAAGAACTTGAACAAAAACTCAAACTTGACCCGGTACAAAATAGATTTGTCAGTCCCCATGAGAAATAATGGACTCAAAGATTTGACAAAGATGATGTCAAAAGAACACAAAACAACCCCAGTGAGTACTATTGAGAAAATCAACCATAAATACAATAATTGAAAACTTTAATAAATAACGGAAGATAATTTCCCCATTATGTAATTGGGGTTTGAACCATTAATTTGAATTATTTTAACGTTTATTCTAAATTACTAAAATGAGCACCTATGTCTAAAATGCAACAATTAGCTTTTCACTTGCTTATACATTGAAATAGCATCGCTCAAACTATTAGTCTTTTCATTATCCTCACTCTTCAGTCTTTGTCATCTTTGAACAATTCATTCCAGCACTATTGGCACATTTGAATATGAGATCCCTTTGCAAAGCTCTCTGATGTTTTGCAGGTTAGGCATAATTCGCACTCCAGTTTCTTATGCTTGCCATGCCGATTCTGCCCTTTATTTTTGTCTATAAGTTGTTTTAGCTCAAATACAAGCATAGATATTGAGCAAGCTAATCTGATGGGGCAATTTTTAATAGGGTTCGAGATATAAAATTAGACCCCGCCAATTTGCACCCATCGACCACCCCGCCAATTCGCACCATAAGCCTTAGTAAATAATTTCTCTTACTTAGGTTTGTGAATTGTTTAAACTATGAATAAAGCGTGACACTTACAATCTGAACATGTCTTGCACTTGTCCCCATTGCATCTCTGGTACGCAATGTTCTCCTTCGATGTAGCTGCTTTCTAATGAGTAGATGCATGTCTGCTCCAATGATCACCCGAAATAGGTTTCGTGGAACGACATCCCTTGAAGCAGCAATGTTTTAAGAAAGTACCATCCCTGCTTCTTAAGGCCTCCCTGGCTGCTCGCTTTCAATGCCTTTGATCTTTGTCGTCTATTCGGACACCTTAGGATGAGAATAGCCTGTTTCCATCTCTTTTCTCTTTGCTAGCAGCTTAGCTTCGTTAGGCTGAGTATGATTACTTTTGGTGCTGAATTCAATTCTTTTGCCTGAGCTTTCTCTATCGCCCTCCTCTTAAAGATTCGACTCCCTCTCCCCATGTGCTTCGTTGTTGGCTCTTGAATCTCCAAAGTCCTGCGCACGAGCCTTCTCTTTGTCTTGGATGAGTGCCTGACTAGACAAATCAGATTTACAGATGAATTCCAGTTGTTTGGAAACCTTCTCAATGTGGTGCGAATTGGCGGGGTGGTCGAGGGTGCGAATTGGCGGGGTCAGATAAAACTTATCTATTTTCTGTGAATTTTGATTGATGGTTTATCCAATGCTATGACACATCACCTTCTTTCCCTACCACCAAGGCCTCTGTATCAGAGCTCTATGTTCCCAGAGAAGCCCATTTTGGAGAAGTACCCAGCAGCGCTAGATTGATCACTGAGTCCAGCCACAAGTGTCATGCTCCTGCGGCTATACACTTCCTGTCCCTACATAAACTGCACTACGTCTTCCAAAAACTCTTTCCCATAGCCCTTGCCACGATATCTTGCCCTCGTTGCCATGTGAAGGATGTAGCATTTAAGATCATTCGCTAGCTCCCCAATATAAAAGGCTGCTGCAAACACTGTCCCTTTGGTACGGCGCTCCACTAGTTCACATTTCAAAGCAATGTGCCAATTGGCAAGAATTTTAGGGAAAATGCTCCTGTACTCTCCTTGATCCTTGAAGAACTCATTGATAGCACCAATATTCTTTTCAGATTTGTTCTTCAAGATCTCGTAGCCTCTGCTTTCAAAGAAATGTGAGGGATCCAATGTGCATTTTGATAGCTGTGACAATGACAGGGAGGCGCTGAAATCCTTATAGTGCTATAACTCTTTGCTCAGAAATCTTTCCATTTTCAAGTTCGTTATATCAAACCCCAAATTTAATTTAAGAGGCAATTAATTAAATGTCTGTTTTATATTTTACTTTTCAATTATTGACTTAATCACTGATTTTCTCAATA
>JAJKFJ010003048.1:0-24355 GCA_027382625.1 Tetmemena sp. SeJ-2015
GACACTCTACATTAAGCTATTTCTAAAGAGGTTATCTGCTCTATAGTAAGTCCCCAGAAAGCTGGATAAATTGAGAACTCATTTAAGCTATTAGTTGAATGATTATTCTTTAAAATTTTACATATATAGTAAGATCCTCTAAAGTATGTCCTCGAGCTTATCTCCGAGTTTGCAGCAGTGATTTTATGTAATTGCAGATAAAGTAAGCTTGGCTATTATATTGAAAATTGTCAGATTCTTCTTTAAATAATATTCAATCTAAGATTGCAAAATGTTTTATGAAACAACCAAATATTTTTAAAAAATCAGAAGAGAGAATCATAATTAATATTTATATTAACTCGAGTATCGTCATAAGACTTAAGATTCAGTAAAATAGAGCCCAGAAATAATTTTAAGGTCATTTTATAAAATTTGAAATAGTAAATTTTGACCCTCATGCAAATTTTGAAAGCTAAAATTACGTAATTTTTTTGGCATTTTTAGACAATTTTGGCCTTTTTGGACGTTTTTTTTATATATTTTTATCATAAAAAGTAGGGGGGTGTGCACTTCCGTCCCCCCCCCCCCGAAAAAATAATATTGAATTTCATTTAATTATATAAAAATTTATATTCATTAATATTTATAATTGATAGTAACAAAATTTCACTCAAAATCTCATAGTCCATCATCTATCATACAAATTTAATTGAGAAGCTCTTAATCGTATGGCCAAGGAATAATTACTTATTTGAAAGAAAGAGAAAAAAATATTTGATTTTTTATTTTAATCTATGAGATATTTCAGTCTAATAATCTCTTATTGGATTTTATAAGTTAGCATTTTCATCTTTATAAGAAAATAATTTAAAATATCAATTACAAAATAGTTAAGAAGATTCAATAATTTTTAATTTTAGTATGTTTTTGTTTTTTAATAAAACATTCTTATATACTTTATTTGTTTAACTTTTTTTCGTAATTTGACTATCTATAAATAATACTGCAAATGATGTAAGGTCGGTCTATTATTTTTAAAACTTATTTTAAGTAGATAGCAGTTTATTATTTATTTTTATAAATAAAATATTTACATTTTGAATTATAAAAATATTATTTTGTTGTATAGATTGTAAAGGCCTAGGAACTCCAAATCTTATAAAAACTCAAGGAGGTCGGGTTTAATTGTAAAATAATGTTCTATAAAATTGTGTATTGTAATCTGGAAGTAGCCTTATTGAGATTGATTCACCAATTGCTGCAAATAGTTATTCTAATTACTTCTACAATAACACTGGAAAGCAAGGAGGTGTGTATCTAATCAAGAAAGCTGAATATTTTATTATAGTAGAGAAATATTTACAAATCTATTTAAATTTTCTATTTAAAGATTAACAAATATTTTAGGTTGAATATGAATACATAATCGAGGGTAAGCGAAATCTAATCAAGATAGAGTTCTTAAGAAAATGTAATACTTCTAAAAGTGCCCTCATTTAGTTTCCTCGCATCTCCTTTATCTGGCTTCTAAACTTCTTTATACAAAAGACTCACTTATTGAACGACTCATAATTTTGGATTCATTTAATCCACTTATGCTGAGCACTACTCACGACTGCTGTCCTCACAGATAATAGGTAATTCGCTATCACTCGCTTTGAGGCTGGAAGAAAGCCTCCACTATTGGCTCATAGCTATTGTAAAAGGAGCGGTCGACCTTCGCTTGCTCTCGCTCAGAGGGCTGGGAGTTTAAATAAATATTTATATTAAAAAAAAAACATTTCCTTTTATGTTAAGATTTATCTATTGCAACATGATTTAATCTTTCTTTTTTTTTTTAAAAAAAAATATTGCATTTCCTATTATTCTGAGTCATACTAAAAATTATAAGTTCAAAAAGTAATTATATAATTTATAAAAAATATAATAAAATTTTAGTTTCCTAGAATATAATCTCTAATTTGTCCTAAATATATAGGAGAATTTATGAATAAATAGAATTAATTAATAAATTAAATCAAAATTGATTTGAGGAATTCCAATGATTGTATGTATGTTCAGTTTAAATAAAATTTTTACACTATAAGATTCAGAAAAAAATTCCATGAAATTATATCCTATCTCTTTTCCGTTTGAGCTCAGTTTTGAGTTATATGGTACATAGAATTGTAAATGATTTGTAGAGAAAAAATTTAATTGAAATTGCTAATCATTTCTATCTTCTGAAGGGTGCTGTTTAGATGATGAAACTCATATTTTCCTTTGATTAGCCTTTGAACAGATAAAAAATGGTAGGGTGTTAGAGTCATTTCAACAATCACAAAGTTTGCAACTCCACATTTATTAACCAATCATGCATTTAAAATAAATTCTTATTATATTTGGATAGTCAAATATAGTAAAAAAATATATTACGAAATTATAGACTTATTTATACTAATTTTCATGATTATATGTTGGAAATGCCTATTTAAATTAAGAAGTGGATTTACAAAAATCTCTGCCAATTTATAATAAAATCTATTATCACAATGAATATTTATATATATTTTTATTTTTTATATTATCAATGTTATCGGAGGAGATCAATTTATAAACAATAAAGCAAACTTTGGAGGAGGTGTCTATGTTTAAATCAAAATAAAATAATTGAAAAATACAAAATCACGCAAATATAACAAAAAATTTGAGAATTATTTTAAAAAAATAATATAATTTATGTGCATTAATAAAATGTTTTGTAAATTTTATCATAGTTTTTATTATAGGTTGAATATGAATACATGATCGAGGGTAAGGAAAACCTAATGAAGATAGAGTTCTTGAACAAAGTGATATATATTAAATTAGAGATAGTTTAAAACCATTATGAATTTAAATTTAATGAGGGAGTCAGCTCACGCTAAAGAACATCTATAATTGCCATTTATAACTCCATCAGTCTTGTTTTCAGTTTTAGTGTCTGCGCCTTGAGCAGTTATCTGTTGAGGGTGAGGGTAGACTCTTTCTGGATGTTGTAATCGCTGAGGGTTCTGCTTGCTCTTGTTGAAGATCTTGTTCTGAATGTTGTTCAAAAGTACGCAAATGCAAGCATACTTTTGTAGCTCTTCATACTTTCCAGCGAAGATGAGTCTCTGTTGATCGGAAGGGATACCTTCCTTGTCTTGAACTTTTATGTTCTCGACTGCCCCCTTCAAGTTGTAGGAGTTGATGTTGTTGTTGTAGATGTTGTTGTCGTAGTAGTTGTGGATGTAGTTGTTGTCGTAGACATTTAAATAAAGAGTTAATTTAATTTAAAGCGTAATATATTTTGAATCACTCAACAAGGACTCAATCACAATGTATTTCTAAGTTATACCCATCGAAGATCATGTATTCATATTCAACCTATAATTATAGAGTCTCTGGCATTTAGTTGCTTGGTTTTAAGGCGTTCATTATCTAATTCTATCTGCTTGATGTCTGGAGTGGCCAGCTTAATCTGTGATTCTATATGATAAAGATAAGAATGCACTCACTTAAAATATATCATGCTTACGTAAGGGAGCTTTTGTGTTTTTCTTGTTAAAAATGTTTCTCAACTCTTTTACAGACACTGAGGGTTACTCCTCAAACTTATTGACAAAAATACACATTAAATAAACCAAAGAAGAATAAATAATTCTATCCCAATATTCTCCTCCTTCACTACTTTAGCTTCCTTCTAGGCACTCGAGAAAACTTAGTCCACGCTCTCTCAAGGTTGCAAATAAAGCACAATAATTATAAGTATTGCTCCTTGACTGGGGATACGAAAGTTTCCTCTCCCCTCTACTTGGCCTTATTGGAGACTAGGTTCTGGAAGAAGAGTGCATTATTTTTAACACTTTTCTATTCCTCAAGTGTCTATACTTTCCCCTGCCCTGAGTTCTATGACTGCAGTATGCTTGCAAACTTCTGCGCCAATTGATCCTTCTCACTGAGCTGCTGTTCATTCTACTTTTAGCTCTCCCCTTCTCAGCTTGCACTTGCTCGTGGCTGGCTATTTTTGTTGTTGAGGATGTTTTGGAAGTTGAGGGCAAGCGACTGAGAGTAGGGAACTTTATTGGGGTTGTTGCTTTCCATTTTGGATTATATAATTTTTGATTCAGGTAATTGTAAACCGAAGAAGAATAATTCAATCAAAAGAAGAGAGAATACTAGAAAAATAATATGAAATTATCTATCACCCACAAACTATCTTTGAGGGAGATTATTCGTATTTTGAATTCAAAATTACAATTACCCACTCGCCTAAATAAGCACTACTCAATGTGGAAATTCAATATTAAAAAAATTGAAGGAGAACTCAAAATAGTATTGCGATGAATGAGAGAGAGGATACGAGATGAAATAGGTAGAGAGATAAATTCTATAACAAATCAAAATATACATCATGATGAAGGAAAATAATAACGGGTTTCAAGAAACTTAACCCCTAGCCAAATATAATGAGAGCAACTTCTAAGAACCTTCAGTCCATAATCCATCATCAATTTTATAGCACTCTTAATTTTTGAAGTCTCTCTTTTATCATACCAGAATTAAGTTCTGCTTTCTCAGGTTTTCGACTCAAATAGCCTGAACACTTATTAAGATCAATAGAAGCCACCTATCTCACTTACTCAAGTCAGGAACTAATCTCCAAGTGGATAAAATGCAGGAGGTATCCAAACTCAGAAGCGCATCGTTAAGAATAAACAATCTCCGCTTAACATATAAAACGCCATCAAGTAGCAGTTGACATCAAACCTCCCTCAAAACTTTCAGTAGCAGCAGCAATCTAGAAACTAGAATCCGCAGTCTAGTCACTCTCATTAAAATTACACTACTACTAACTCAGAGCAGCAGTAGCATTCTCATTTTCACCAGCAAACGCAATAACAGTATAATAAGTTTGTATCGCCATTTCTGAGTGGTCTGGGAGTTGGAAGCACTCATGGAAATTTAATTGGAGGAAGTAGATTCGCAAGCCTAGGTTAAAATTTGCAGGCCACCTAGAGCACACCTTTACAGGCCAACTTTGGCGGCGGGGGCTCAGTTGTAGTGAACAACTACAATCAGATAATCTAAAATAATGTGACTCTAAACACAGGCTCCTTTATAGGAAATAACGAGGCACTTAATAGCTAGTAACTGACTATGTTTAATTATTTTGTGTCTATTGTTCTTTTAATAGCTTGTATAGCAGTACGCCTTTGATAGATGGCTAGATTAATAAAATGCTTCCTCGTAAGAAGAAAAGCCAAAATTAAAACTCTGCTGCTCACTAGAGCGTAACCACAAATAATCCTTAGAGCAATCAAGTTCTCCAAAGCTTAGCTCAAGGAATTTATTCAAGCAACAAGCAGGCAAGCTAAAATTAAACTACCCTGCCTGGGGTTGTTCTGCCGATGATGACTCCATAATCAGTCAATCACCAGATCTAGAATCTTATCAGCCTCTCTCCATCGAAGTTAGATGAGACTAAGAAGAGCAAATCTACTTCTAATAGAGCTTTCATGTTGGCTACTTTACAGCCTAACTAAATTCAACCACTTTCAAACTCAGGATACTCTAGCATTCTAAAATATTTCTACTTCAAGAGTAAATTTGCGAGTTTGATCATATTTAATTGCACAGGCCAAGAGGATTTAGGAGATTCAAGGAAGCTACTCCTCTAGCAGAGCTTAGACCATTTAGCATGACAAAATTTCTTCAATTCTGAACCAGAAGAACATTACCGGGAGATTCGAAGGTGGAGCCTTGATTTAAAGATTCAACGGTCGCAACGCCTTCACTTCTAACTTAGCAAAAGAAGTCAAGAATTAAATTAACGCTTCTGAGAATCGCTCACAAAGCCAAATTTAAGATAAGCATATTTTTTAAGAGTACTTTTTTCATTTTTAAATCATGAACTCCTCAAGTCTATCTTAGAACTAAGTTTCGGAAAATCTTGGTTAGCAGGGAGTAAATAAGCTACCTACATCCAATAACGTGAGGAACTTACTCTAGAGCAAGATTCAACAACACTAGAGGAATCAAAACTTCCTCAGGAAGTCAAGAAACTCAGCTGATACTTACAGTAGCTAGAAGAATCCCACATCGGCCTCGGGGCTTAATAATATCATAGCAAATATTAACATTGATAAGCAGAATACTAATCCAACTACTTCAAATCAGAGTACTGAAGGTGCATCTTAATCAAGCGAAGGAGAAAGAAATGGGGGCAATTATTTCAGCCTCAAGACTCAAGGCTCCAGGAATTAAGGCTTGCTGAGTTCTAATAAAAATGGGAATCAAGTTAAGTCTTGGAGTAACCAAATGAGAGTTGGTTCACAGCAGAGACTGTTTCAAAGCCTGAGAGATGAGCTATCGTGCTTGGACTAAGATAGCTTATTGCTGAATGGCTTTGAGCCAGCCAAGTACTCAAGCAAACGCAACGGTATCATCACAGCGTACGGAGCAAATACAAACTAAGGTATTATAAGGTAAGAGAATAATCATTGAAGCTAATTTTTTTTATTTAGAAATTACAATGAGGACCGAGTGGCAATAATCTTGAATATCATGAAACCAAAGAGCAAGGAGGGCAAGATCGATGTATGGCCAAAGTGCTCTTTCTTTGGAATCTATGATGGCCATGGTGGCAACTCTTGTGCTGAATTCTTGAGAGACTACCTTCACTAATTCGTAACTATAACTTCACAATTAATTTCCTTCTCTAGATCATTTGTTTATTTAAATTTTAAGCAATTTTGCTCTTTAATCATTAAGGATGAAAATTTTCCATAAAACCCTTTAAAGGCAATAAGAAATGGGTTCAGAGAAGCGGAGCGTCTTTTCCTTGAGTACGCCGAAAAGCAAGAGGAAGAAGTGGGAGACATCGATCGCTCAGGTTCTTGCGCTATCGTCATCATAATCATTGATGAGATTTGCTACGTTGCAAACGTCGGAGACAGCAGGGCCTTGATAAAAATTAAAGCTTAATTAGATTGATGTCTGTAGACGGAGGCAGGAAAATTTATGCGCTCTCCATCGACCACAAGCCCACAGAAGATGGAGAGATGAAAAGAATAACAGAAAACGGTGGGAGGATTTACCAAAACTCTAGTGTCGTGCCAAGTACAGTTCCAGGCCAGCCTCAATAAGTTATCTATGGGCCTCATAGAGTGTTCCCTGGTAGGTTGTCTGTGAGCAGGACATTTGGCGATATAGAAGCTAAGGTGGAGAAACTTGAGGGCAATCCCAAGGTTGTCATAGCTGAGCCAGATCTCACAGCTTTGAAATATTAAAGTATGAATTTAGAGTTAAGTTGTAACTGCTTTCCACTTGCAGGGGAACATAGATTACATAATGATAGGGTGTGATGGGATCTTCGACAAGCTGGAGAACAACGAGTGCGTGCATATGATCTGGTAAAACATTTAGGCTTAAGCCAACCTGAGTGAGACCTAAGTGAACGAAGAGGTGAAGGACATCCACAAATAGTGCGGGTTGGCTGTAGACGCCATCATCAAAGCCTGTGCTCAGAGGAAGGCATGTGATAACCTAACTGCTGTGATGATTGGGTTCGATAGCTTCGAGAACCTGCTGAGGAAATACGCGCATCATCATATCGTAGACTACATCGAAGAGGATGAAATAGAGGAGATAACTCTGGAGCCTTTGGCTGAGGAGAACGATGATAAGTAACTCTTTAATGAGATATGCAAGCCATCTATCGATAAGGGTGGTTATGAGATTGGCATTAACCCCTTCGAAGACTTGCATGGACTGCAGCCACATGTTCCAAGATCTGATTTTTGTAAATTATCTTCATTTATGATTAGGGGTTGACAGGGAGTGGGTTCTTGACTCAACCACCCTTGAAAATACCAACCAACTAGCTACTAAGTGAGATCTCTGAAGAGGACGATGCATCCTTGATCTCAGATAGGAACGGCATCATGTCTGGAGTCAAGAGAAGCAAAAAGAATTCCTAGAAGCCCTCTCTTCAAATGTCCAAGTAGAAAGTTTTCTAACTCCTAAACTAGAATTTTAATCGCAATACAGTGAGTTTCTCTTTTAATTTGCTGCCTGATGCTAATCATCAATAAATACCAGAGTAGTAGCAAGTGTCTACAAGCTAAGAGAATTAAAACGAAAGACTAAGTAGCCCCCCGATGGTTCAGAGCTAAAACTTAAGGCTGTAGCAGTATCAGGAGGACCATCAAGATTATCAGAGTGCTGGAATTTTTTGTAATTATAGTTTAACTTAGCCTACTTCGTTGAGGGTATCTCAAACCATAAGAAGTAGATCCAAGGGTTAAAATTAGCCAACCTCAGTCTCTGCTTTTAATCAACAGCCCTCCTACCAAGGCCTAAATTTAGGCCCCAGGAACTCAAATCAGCTGAGCACTCTAATTACTTCAAGCCTGGATGTGCTGCCTCAGAAAGTGCTCACTCCGAACTAACACAGCAGTAAGTTGAAGAGCTAGAAGCAAGTATCTAGAAACTCAGGAGTGGCTAATAGCATGAGTGCTGCTCTCAAATCCTAAACTCAAAACATAAAGCAGCTCCTTGAGAATATCAACACAACTATTTATTTTTCTTTTACTTATTTAGTCACAGGTATGGCATTAGAGAGCAGCGGAAGATAAGGTCTTGATGCTATAGCTCGCACCATTGACCACCCAATTGGAAAAAGCCTGCAGAGGCCAGTTTCTGGAAACAGAAAGAGAGCCTCTACTTCTAATGGTTTCCACGCTCAGAATAATAAAGAAACCTATGAGAGAAACACAATTAAGAACTAGACAGCTAATAGAGAGACCAGAAATTAATTACTCCCATATTTTTATAGTTTGTTTATTAGAAATGATGCTTAGATCGAGAGTGCCAAATCCCAGAAGAAATCTTCGTCCTAGGAGGTGAAGCGAAAGTCTTCCAATAATCCTTAATAGAGTAGTAAATGTACACAGAGTATTTGTTTTAATGTTAATAGAGTTACTAGAAGTTCGCCAAGATATAGTTAAACTACCTTAATAATCCTTCCATGGCAGTCACTTATAGCAATTAAATTAATTAAAAAAAAACATTTATAATTGGAATTATATTCACCACTAAACTAACTAATTTTATGATTTATGTTGTTGTGTTTAGCAGGTCTACCTATAGAAAATAAGCGGTTCTCTAACAGCTGATAGCCAAAACAAAGTCAGCTTTAGCAAACTTACTATGAATCAAAAGCCTGAATTCCCCTAATGAATGAAAAGCTTTATAAGCATTATAAAATGCGTGGAACAACAAACGCCTCATTTTATTTCTCTCATCCTTGATCTACTTCAAAAATTCATTCTCCAAGGCAGCTCTAGTAGTTCATTCTTTTTCCTAAAAATAAAAATAGTTTAAGCTTAAAAAATCAATAACAAACTCTAAGAATAGACAGCAAGTAAGTAAGCTTAAATAAGGATGTCTTCTTAAAATAGCGATGTTCACAAAGTCAAGCCCTGCGATACCAAGTAAAGTTATCGTAGTCACTCTTCTGAGGAAAGATCGAGGAGACAAGCAGCACCACATAAACTATCTAAGAGGTGAGAACTGCAGTCACGAAGTCCCCATTCATAATACCTTGAACAGCTACTATCTAGATAGCTATCCTTAAAAGGGAGATGATTCACACATAGAAAATATTATCATTAACTGTTTATTCTCCTCAACCAAGCTGTATTGATCAAGCGTTTCTCATAGTATCCCTCTCCACGGTATCCAAAGAAGACCAGCATCTCTGAAGGTAGAATAGTAAAAAGAGAAGTAAAGAAGCACACTGAGAAGTTATAGCACCTAGTTTGCTTCCAGCCCATGTGCTTCAGATAACTCTTTATCAAGTATAGTCGTACTCATTTTTAAATTGAGGCGATGAAATAACTGCAGGTTTACATTCTTGTGACTATCCAGTACAGAGTTTCAATACCTACTCCTATCAAGAAGATTGGAAGATTCAGTTGATACAAATTTAGAGATAGATAATTGATGTACATTGAATTGATAGGGGAGCATCTTAGGATCAGAGTTGGGAATGAATTCGAAGCCAAACAAGAGACACGTGGACATAAACATCTCCAGAGTGCCAAATATCATGAACATGATGTAGAACAGCAAAGAGTTTGAGGTGCAGTTGTCCCCATCAACGTTTTTATTGAACTCTATCGACCAGGAGAAGAAACCATCCTTATGCTTTTGCCAGTTTGATCTTGTGTCTTCTTACTGAAGCTTTTGAGCAAGGGCTAGACTCTAGCGCTTTGTGAGCAACCTCTCCAAGTTAGAATCTTAGAAGTACTCTTCATATTCGAACTAGCCTACAACTTAACCATACTCATCATAGACTAAGTCATTCATCTCTTCCTCGTCTGAGGATGTGTGGTTGCCTTCTGGGTTAAGCTATGAATGCTCAAAATTGATAGCCTTAGCTTGAGTGTTAAAGTTCAAGTCTCCTGAATGCCTCAGAGACGAATTACCTGTCTAAGGACTGAAGGGAGTGAACCCTTCCCCATCTAACTTTTAGAGTTCGCTTTCGCCAGATTGATAAATAACTGATCCATTCTGGAAGCTTTCTGCATGCTTGTTCTAGATATAGTCGGATCCCCTTATAATTTACTCCCTCTAGAAATGCTGTTGCAAGCCTTGATAATCTGAAAGATTTGAAGTTGGCTTTTGCTATTGATCGTTTCCATGTATACTCCTGTGCAACTCATCATAGTTCATGATGATCTTTTTGTGGCTCTCTCTTCTGCTCTATGGGATTATTAGCTGATTCTTATTTTAGTAGCCCCTTATCATTTTCCTGAGAGTCTTCTTCTCTGAGCCCTGATTTGAATCCTGCTTGTTTCCGCTATCTAGTACTTAATTCCCATAGGAGGACCTCTGCTGTCTGTGATTAGCTGTGCCCCTTCGAGAGCCTTGGTTCTTAAATTTGCACCCTAGCTCATGGTTTATAAGGTCTATATACCTCAAGTTCTCTACACAGAACTTGCAGCTGATCTCTACTCTGTCTAATATGTCAGAGAGAGACTTGTGCAATTTTCTCAACTGAGGGGCTATCACTCGGCATTTAACGCACCTGTTCTCTTTCAAAAGTTTATTCTGAATGCAACTCTGGCAGAATTGAGTAAAGCAGTCTGAGCATGATTGGGGCTCGAGCATCAAGCTCTTGCATATCTTGCATTTGAAAGCAGCGTTGATGTCATCCTCATTTGCTTTTTTAGCTTTCACCTTGTGGATTAGTCGATTCACTCTCTTGCAGCTATCTACGCTTTAAAAGAGACACACATCTATAGTAATTATAACTTGTCATGATAGGCTCTTTGTGTCTACAGTGAGGACAGGCTTTCTTCTTAGCCTATATTTCTGCTGAGCAATTAAAGCAGACTCCACTTTCACAGTACCAGATAAGAAACACTTACATCTGTGTTCAATATCAATTTAGTACGCACAAAAGCTGTCAATGATATGCTCACGACAGGAGACGCACTTCAAAAGTTCTCCTTGAGCTATTTAGTGCAGGATTTCTTTGGCATTAGTGACTTCTCTCCTGATATCTTTGGGACCCTGATTGTTAGTTTGCATCATCATTAGTGTATCCCACTGACTGCTACTGTTAGGTCTGTTACCTGCATATTATCGATTATAGGCCCTAACTGTCATAGGCACGTTCTTAAGATCGAACATGGGCTATTGTTAAACCTGTGCTTATTATCCGTTGGTTTGAAAGCGTTGTGCTTCTGGAGTGGCAGCCAAGTCTCTCACTAAGTTAGTAGAAGAGTTAGGTGCTGCTCTTTAGTAGTTAGAGTCTCTTTCCATTAAAGTTTATTATGAATGCAACAATATATCTTCTGATTAGTCTTAATTCCCTTAATATGAGCAGTAATCACTTCTAGGGCTATTTTTATTATTATTTTTGAAATATAAATTTGATTTAAAATTGACACAAATACACACAGATAGATTTGTATGAAGAAAGAGAGAACACCCAACACTCAAAACCAAACTCATTCTGCCAACGTCAATTTCAACGATCTCTTGAAAACGCCTCACTTTGATGACTCAGGAATCTTCGGTCAACAAAATATTTTAAACTCAATCAATTCTCATAATTTAAATGAAAGTATGTGTCAACAAGCAAACCATTTTAGTGGTAGGAAGATATACATGAACGGGATAAACTCACTGATCGGCCACAGCATATTCGAAGAACTCAGAAACGACCATCTAGCCATTCACACGGGCGAGGCTTCTAATATTTTCTACGCTACTGTGAACAAGCAGCAACTGGGCGATGAGGAACTTAGTCTCCACACAGAATCCATCTAGTACCTTGACTTCCATCAAAAGCCTAGAGCAGCCAATTATTCATTGTTTGCTTATTTTACACTTATCTAGAGCGTTCAAGAAGTATGTGCAGGAGTGCAATGTGTTCGTGATAGACTTGCTGAGTCAAGGACTGGATTTGGCTGAGGTGGAGTACGTGGTGAAAATTATCAAGGCCATGCCTGAGAGCATCCAACAAGAGAAAGCTGTGCTCGTAGTCTCCACTGTTATGACCTGGTACCTAATTCATTTTTAACAACAATCATAAATATTATACCTCACTCCTCCAAAGATAGTGGAAGTTGAAATTGAGAGTGATTAAATATAAATAGCACTTTCGTGATTACTGCCATTTATTTTGATGAGGAGGATTTTTCAGGCGACTAGCAGTCTAGCGAGAGAATAGGGGACATAAATTTCTTAGGGCAGCAACTCCAAGAGAGAAAGTAAGCCTTGATGAATTCAGATCTGCACATGATAGACGACGAGGTGCAAGCGCATAAGAGAAAGAAAGTGCTGGACTACTTCTAGAGTAGAGGGTAGCCGAAAAAGCAAAGTGTGGAGAAGCCTTATACTGATAGAGATTTCAAACTTAGAATACCCTCACCCAAGTATCAAGTGCACAAACAAATTGAAAATGCCCTGATGGGGGCGCAGATGATAAATAAGACACTCAGAGCTCATGTCATGTGCTGTGGATTGCCCTATGGTAAGGGAGAAGCCAATGAAATCTTTTACGATTTCTTCAGGAGAGCCTGGCTTAGTATGCATAATTCCAAATTTTTTTCTTCTAGCATTAGGATTGATAAGGGCAAAAACATTGTTCCCACACTTCACGTTACAGACCTTGCTAAATTTGTACCTTCTAGTTCGATATTATACAAAAAGGAGATTAAGCTTATTTTAAAATCTTTGACTGATATTGAGTTGAAAGATATCGTAAAGAGCATCTCGCAAGGGATTGGAATAGGTAAGACGAAAAAGAGAGAGATGCTTAAATCAAGTAGGCATTTCTCTCCGTCAACCTGAACATAGAACCATCTTTGATTTTCTCAGAGTACAATAACTTCCCTTTCTTAATTTGATGGCATCAGGCTTTCTACAATTCCGATGCTACTACAGGAATTTAACCTTTACATAATTTCCCAATTGAAAAATTTAAACAGTTTTTTATTACAGAGGACTCTTTCCATTTAATTGATAGCTGGCCCACCTGCAAGTGGCAAATCTCATTATAAAAATTTAAGAACAATAGTATGGGATACCCCTCATAAAGATAGAGGATTTAATCGCCTTAGGGGATGATCATTTGAGTTATCCATGCCTGACCATTTAAACAATATCTACTTTATATTTTAAATTTCCTCTCCAAGCTGCTTGGTTAAAAAGACAATTCATTGCATTTATATTTAAAAAAAATTGAAGATAAATAGGATCTGAAGAGTGCATAATTTCCTATATTGTTTCAAACACTGCTTCTAATTTTTCTAATTTTATCGAATTTTGGCGAAATGATTTCGAGCTTAGTATGCATAAGAAACTTGCTTCTCTAAGCGTAGTTGATAAGAGCCTAAATTATTTGCTGAAGTCTAAATTTGCACGCTAAATCATTGTGAACAGATACAAGCAGCAGTATTTCGTAGTCACTGATCAAAATTAAAGTTATATTATTTGCAAAGTCATAACTTATTTTTGATTAGTCCCGCTTGAGGCTGAAAGAAAATGTTAACTATTAAAAGAGAGAGATGAATCAGCTGATGGAAGAAGAGTGGTCGGAGTTTCTCTTCTCAAATTCAGACATCAAAGAACAAATTGATAGAATAACTGGCACTGCAGAGATGGCTTACATGTATTTATAATTTAGCAGTATTTGCTTTCCTCTTAAAGTGCTAATAGCTGGCTGTGTATATTTAAAATCTCATTTCGCTCTCAAGCTGAGTCAATAGATATTTAGCATTAATAAGTAGAGATTCCATATTTCAAATTTCATGAAAGGGATGATCTAAAGAACGATCTAGGAGAGCAGATAAGGAATTTCGTGGAGGAGTAGAAGAACATAACAGCGGCTGCTTATGAAAAGACTAAGAAGAAGAAGGACCCTGAACTTGATAGAAGCACCATCAAAGTCAGACTGCCTGACCATCAATCAATTTTAACTTTTGGGAGGCTGCTTGCTAAGAAACTGAAGACTAAAGACTGCAAGAATAAGGGATTCATACTAGATGGCTACCCAAGGACTTTAAATCAATGCCAAATAGCTTTTCTCAAGGCCATACTTTAAATATACATTTTAAATACCTGATTAGTAGTTCGAGGAGTCACTTGATTATGATTCATTCCCTGGCTTCAAAATCAAAGAAGACAAAATGCCAAGCTTTGTAATTAACCTAGAAGCTGAAGACTCCTTCCTAAAGCAGAAGATAAAGGATTATGTACCAGCAGAAGTAATTGCCCAAACTCACTACACAGATTAACACATGGACAGGAGGCTCAAACTTTATAGGGAGCAGAATCAAGACCCCTCCACTAATCTTCTCGGTTTCATTTAATTTACAAACTTTCTATTTTTGGTAAATTACTATTTCTTTGGACGTGTGCTGCCTGAGCATAAGATCCTACAGCTCAGTTTGCAAAATTTTCAAGCGGGTTCTGAGCAAGTGGAGAGTTTAATAAGTAGCTTCATAGAGCAGGATGGGAAGCCCTGCTGCATGAATCTGATCACCGACAGAGATATGAAGGACCTAGAAGCCATCAAGAAAAAGAAGGAACTCAAGAAATGCCAAAAGAAGCTGAAGGATTTAGAAGAGGCTCAAGATCAAAACGGAATAGAGTAAAAAGAGGCCTTGCTCCAAAGAGTGGAGTAAATACAGGAGCAGATGCAAAACCAAAATGAGGACAGGGATAACCTGGAAAGGATTATAGGGCAAGAGGCGGAGAACTAGAGAAAGAGAGAGGAGGAAAGGAGGAAGCAGGAGCAGATAGAGTAATTCAAAGCACAGCGCAGACTCAGAGCCAAAATGGAGCAGGAAAAAGAATTTGAGATCAAGCAAAACTAATGTTAAGAATCTCATTTACTAATTAAAACGAGGTGGATATTTTGGACACGAGGACTTTACCAATCAGACAGTACTTGATGGACAACGTCGTGTCACAAGTTATGCAGGGACTGGTTGATTTGTGCAAGCAAGTGCCAAACGACCCGCTTGACTTTCTTGCTGATTACTTGCTATTGAAGGCAGACGAGATAGACCAGCAAAAGATTTAAGAGAGAGAAGCTGAAATTAAAAATTATTTTATTTCTTAATGAAATCCAAGAAATAATATAACAGAAGCAAGCTAAGAGGAGATGACAGAATATAAAATTTGTTTGAGATTCTTTATCTATTATTTCACATAGCTTCCTTATTAAAGAGTCTGAGAAAAATCATTAAAGAATAAATTAGTTTGGATCAGAGTTTACATCGTAATCGAAGATGGCGCTTTGAGTGTAAAAGTCAAAATTTAGTTTTAAAAGGCAAGTTGGTGAGATCGCATTTATCTGAGAGTAGATTGAGCACCATGAATGATCCAATCCCATCAATCAATCCATGACTGAAGCGCAGTATGAAAGCAGACTAGGTGCTAGTGTAGTCCTTGAAAAGGTGGAATTTGAACTGCAATTCTATTTATGGTTTGCTTTCTTTAAGCAGGTAGTTGCAAATATCTTCCTAAGAGTGCACTGGGTCAGCCACTTCTACAAATGCTTATTTCCAGAATCGTTCACTACAAAACTACCAATGCTTCTTCTATTTCAGGTCACTCTCTTCAAGTAAATGTTGTTCATGTGGCTCACTATTTTGCTAAAAAATTGCAAGAAGTAAAATAACGATGGCATTTTTTTATTTGCTCCTCATGATGTCTATCTTGTCGCTGTTGCGTAGAAACTGGGCAGAAAGTAATTTCAATTTTATAATTGACCAAATTACTTAAATTATCCTTTTTAACTATTTAGTATTTTTGGTATCCTCCTTGCCTAACCCCAATACAAGTCTGGCTCTGAAGAACGCACTCTTCAAATAAATTTAAGCCAAATATTATTTATTAGACTCGTAGTGTGTCGAACGTGTTTGGTCCTTAGAAACCAATTTAAATTGGAAACACTGAGACCCACCAGATGCATTTCTTTGCACTGGGTCCTCTTCAGATGTTTAATATCCATATATTCTCCCACAATAAAATATTAAGAATATATATATATACAAAATATTTAGGAGCCCATTTCTAGGCACTAAATTTTTTAATATCATTATATAATTAAACCACATGCTTAAACCTAATTTTCTCTCCTAAATCTAAATCTCCCATTTAAATAGGACTATTTGAACATCTATGCTCTTAAATATCAATCTCAATCAGTAGGGGTAAAATATCACGATGAAAATTAATCATTTCATGTAATTTTTTTTATAATTTTAAAAATAAAAACGCTTGAAGTATTTGAAAATTAATAACCAATATTCTTCAGCAAAATTCCTTAGACTTTAGCAAGTAAACTTTATCAATAGCACTAATGATGGATTAATTATTGTTTATTAATTTTCAAATACTTCAAGCTTTTTTATTTTTAAAATGATAAAGTTGTTTGAAATGTTGAATTATCATCGTGTTATTTTACTCCTACTGCTTTGGATTTAAATTTGAGGCCATAGATGTTCAAGAAGTCCTTTTTAAATTGTAGATTTAGATTTAGGAGCGAAAATTATCTTATAAGGATGGGTTAATGAAACGGAAAAATTGCTTTCTAGGCCCAAATATTTTATTTGAATTCTTAAATAAACAGTTCTCATTCAGCGTCTTTGTCTCCTTGATGAAGGTAGACGCAAAGCTATAAAAAATAAATCAATTCATATTTTCAGCTGTTCTCAAAGTACGTAGAAAAAGCCATAGAGGAAATATCTCTAGCTGCCCAAAAACTTTGAGCACTTGTTTTAATTTTCAAACCCAATAAAGTCAGAAGAAATTGCTCCTGAGTAATCTTACTCTTAAAAAATAGATTTCTTACTGTTTAACTACTAACACTCTAGAATATTTTGTTGTTGATTCAAAACATTTCTATAAGTTTTTGGCAAGGAAGGATGATGGCAGGATATAAAGGAACATTGTCAGTAAATATTAAAAGTAAACAAGTTTAACATAATGTATAATAATAAATAGAGAGGGATTCGGAGCAAGTAATTATTCTTTATCTTTACGGTCTGCTGCTTATGGAAGTCCACACTTTGCTTCAATGAAGTCCCCACAATTATTTAAAACAATATATATATAATTTATATTTGCTTTTTCAATTGGGCCTTCAAGGAATTACAGAGGCGATTTTAGGTTAACTCTCGTAAAAAGAATTAGAAAAAATGAAGTAAAAATTTTATTTTTTGTATCTCTAACCCCATGAGTAATTGCCAGAAGTCATATCTTTCACAGACTTAGGTGGGTATCTAAAATGAAATTATGAAAACACAAATTATTATATCTGAAGTTGACTAAATTGTCTATGTAGAGATCCTTCTGCAAGTCTTCAAGTTTAAATTCAGCTGCGAATCTAAACATAAAATAATCCATTTTAATTCTTAATATCTATCAAAAGCGAGGGAGAGCGCTGTGAGTGCAAAATCATTCACAGTGCAGAGGAAATATAAAATGACAATCCCTATATAATAAATAGTTTGTGCAGCCTAGCTTTTGAGAAGTTTTCTTTATGGCATCTAGGCTGAAATACTTGCCTATCATCAGATCTGAAGAGTTTTAAAAATTCTTTATTCATTCTGTATGATGGCGCTTTGCTTGGGCTGCTTCTCCTTCTTGAAGAAGGGGTAGAAGGGTGTGATGAAAACTGCAAGAAAAGTAAGAAGCTTGTGCTTAAAAGATCTTTCCGCCATAAAAGGCAACCTTAATGACAAATTGTGATTTAATAGGATTACAAATATGAAAATAGAGACTAAACTGCAAGCAGTCGTTTTGGATCTTGTTTTTGCTTTTTTTAATTTAATTAAATTTAAACACGTATTTCCAGAATCTAAGGAGCTCCTCCCCTTCCACTCTCTTCAATCATCAAAGAATAAAAAGGAATATGAACTATACTAAGATTATATTGTGGCAGAAATTTCGTCTATCGAAGTGATTTTATCTTTGGTAACTCCTGTGATAACAGTTTCCATCTTGACTCGAGAAAAGAAGGTAGGAATTCCATCTTGAATCTAAGTGAGGCCATTAAACATACAGAACACTCTCTGAATAAGGAAATCGACAGTCACGTAGCTGAATGGTGCAAGATACCACTCAAAATAGTAGAACTGACCGATGAAAAGCACCAGCCTGGCAAGAATGAATATATTTTCAAATATATAGAAAAAGAAATATAATCTTTTATGATTTTCAGGGTGTGCATTTTGGATATTAAATTATAAGTAGATCAATTTATTTTCAAGAATCCATTCTCTTTTCAGGGGTTTAAAACTATAAAAATATTTTCTCCACAATAAACCATATTCATAGAGCAAATGACAATCGAAATAAGAATCATGCAAGAATCTATTTTGTAAGGATTAGATAAATTAGCTTGGGATAGTGGGTCTTCATCGGATTTAATTACTCAGATAAATTTGAATCCATTCTTAAGATTAAATGATTCGTGATTATATAATTAAGAAACCAGTCTACAAATCTTTAAAAGTTCCACAACAAACAAACAACTATCCTCATACAAAACCATCTCATGACCCAGAAAAGATTCACATCCCTCTCTGCCTCTTCAACGTCGCAACTTTAATTTTGCAATATGATCATCACCTTCCTTCGATAAGCTTCTGATTTAGACTTATTTATTCTTATTTTTATATTATAACAGAGGAAGAATGAAATTCTATTGATAGCTCAAATCATTATTAAGTTTTAACATTTAACTTGAATATTATCTCTGAGGATGAGTAAATATGAGATAAAAGAAGATAAATTAAGTTAAATTGAGTAATATTCAAAACATTCTTCAATTTATTTATTTGGAAGTAATTTATGGAACTACAGACCACATGTACCCATCTTTCATTTATGATAAATTTAGATAGTTAAAGATTTTTATTTCTTGAACTAATAGCTTGCTTAATTTATAGCAAAAATTTAAATTTAAATTTGGTTATAATGTGGCGCCAATAGAGACTTTTCAAAAATAAGACATTAAAATTAAGAGTTAGCAGCGGGATTTAAATTTAAGAGTTCTTAAATTAGTTGGTAATTAGAGTACAATCTTTCAATTTGTCACTACCATTAGAGATTCTAATAACCTAAAATACAATCAGAAAGTTGTAGTAAGTATAGTAAGATCTAAAAATAGATTATCAATGTTTAGATATCTCAAATAAGCCAAAATTTTCATAAAGCATAATGCAGTTTATTAAATTACATAATATAGAATATTCAGAAATTAAATGAATCTGTTGAGGAAGGGTGGATGAAAGTGAATCACAAATCTTTGAGGGCAGTCTTAAATCCCAAAAAACTAAAAGACAAAATTCAATCTTTCTCATCCACAATTTCTAATTCTAGAGTTTATTATCTCAAAATTTTTTTCGATGGAGTTGATGTTGATGAATCATGTTGTAATTTTTTAGTAATTTCGCGTTTGACTCTCATGATTATAAGTATTCATAAAGAAATTAAATATACAAAACTTATTCTCACTTTATTACGATATTATGGTGAAGAGTATTTTTATTTGACTTAATTTAATTTGAAATCTAAAAAATTCTGCAAAAGAAGTAATCAATAAGGAGAAGTTATATTTCTTGAGAATAAATATTCTGAGTTCCTTTCTTTCTATCTTAGAAATATGTTTTCTTCAAGAGAAATAATTTTCTAGATCAGAGTTTTCATCGTGCTCGAAAATGGCGCTTTGAGTGTAAAAGTCAAAACTTAGTTTTAAAAGGCAAGTTTGTGATGTCACATTTATCTGAGAGAAGATTGAGCACCATGAAAGATCCAATCCCATCAATCAATCCATGACTGAATCGCAACACGAAAGCAGACTAGGTGCTAGTGTAGTCCTTGAAAAGGTGGAATTTGAACTGCAATTCTATTTATGGTTTGCTTTCTTTGAGCAGGTAGTTGCAAATATCTTCCTAAGAGTGCACTGGGTCAGCCACTTCTACAAATGCTTATTTCCAGAATCGTTCAATACTGAATTACTAATGCTTCTTCTATTTTTGGTCACTCTCTTTAAGTAAATGTTGTTCATGTGACTCACTATTTTGCTAAAAATATTGCAAGAAGTTAAATAACGATGTCATTTTTATTTGCTCCTCATGATATCTATCTTGTCGCTGTTGCGTAGAAACTGGGCAGAAAGTAAGGGGTGGGGACGGAAATGCAATTCCCCCCCTTAATGGTGAAAAATGATAAAAAATTTCCCAAAAAAGGGTAAATCGGCTCAAAATTCCAAAAAGTTAAGAGTTTTTGGCCTTTGGAATTTCCTTAAGGGTCGAATTTCATGTTTTCATTTAAAATAAACTAAAAATAAAAAATTTAAAAACTAAAAAATAGTTTTAAATGTAGTGTAATAAGTAAAATCTGTCCTTTTACATTTATTATTATTGCATTTGACGTCCTCTCCAACTTATAGAAATCTTTCCTCGAACATATTTACTTCAGAAGATAATGGAAAGTTAAGCTCAAAGTCGAGATAATTTCATCCATTGACGAACTTGATCTCTTACTCTGACTTTAACTAAAAGAGAAGGGTCTTTTACTATTTTCAAAAATAAAGTATAATTCATTGATTAATTTTGCAAAATCATTAAAGTTCTTAGAAATTAAATGCATAACTTCTTCCAGCTATCTTGGATCATAAAAAAATACTAATTTTTTTTGATGAAGCTGAATACATAAGAGCGAAAACGTGACTTGGGAATTAAAATGAGAATAAAACTCAAAACATAGTGGAGGTCTTAAAATTTTTTTTTAATAAACAAAAAATAGATCATTTTTTAAAAAAATTGAAATCATGAAATTTGTCCCTCAAGGAATTTTAAAAGTCAAAAACTCTTAGCATTTTGGCATTTTGGGCCGATTTCGGCCTATATGGGAGAATTTTAGCATTTTTCGTTATAAAAAGGGAGGTGCATTTCGGTCCCCTCCCGTAAGTAATTTCAATTTTATAAAAGACTAAATTACTTAACTTATTTTCCTTTTGTTTAATTAATTAGGATTTTGTATCCTCTTTGCCTAACCCAAATCAAAGTCTGACACTGACGAGCATACTCATTAAATATATTAAATAATAGTAAATTATTTTTATTGAACTCGTGGCGTATCTAACGTGTTTGGTCCTAAGAAACCAATTTAAATTGGAAACACTGAGACCCACCAGATGCATTTCTTTGCTCTGGGTCCTCTTCAGATGTTTAATATCCATATATTCTCCCACAATAAAATAAATTATTTTATCTTTTGACTTGTTTTTAAATAACCAGTTCTCATTCAGCGTCTGCGTCTCCAAGATGAAAGTAGACGCAAAGCTAGAAAAATAAATAATTCTATTTAATTTTTACAGCTATTCTCAAAGTACATAGAGCAATCTATAGAGGAAATTTCCCAGGCTGCCTAGAAGCTTTGAGAATTTGAGACAAATTCATATTAATTTCAAACCCAATAAAGTCAGAAGCGATTGCTCCTGAATAATCTGACTCAGAAAAAAATTGATTTCTGTTTTACTCTTAACACTCTAAAATAATAAATATTTTCTCACCTAGAATATATTGTTGGCAAAGAGGATTGCTGGCAAGAAGTAGAGGATTATAGTAAGGAAATTATCCTTTACTTAATATATAAGTGCATATTATAATAAATAGATCTGCACTCGGTGGAAATAGCTATTCTTGATCTTTGTAGTTTGCTGCCTATGGAAGTCCACACTTTGTTTCAACGAAGTCTGCACAATTAATTTTTAAAACATTATAATTTTAAACTTCTATAAGCTTTTGAATTGGGCCTTCAAGGAATTGCAGAGGAGATTTAAGGTTAACTCTCTTAAAAAGTTAAAGAACTATTAGAAGAAAATGGTATAAAAAAATTTTCTCATGCCGCTTGAGTAATTTCCTGTGGCCATATCCTTCACAGACTTTGGTGGATATCTTAAAAATGCATGTTATAAATATAAACATGTTTATATCTGAAGTTGACTACATTCTAAATGTAGAGATCCTTTTTCAAGTCTTCAATTTTGTGATCTGCCGCGAATCTAACAACTTATAAGGGTAAATTATAATATACTTAATATCTATCAAATGCGAGGGAGAGCGCTGTGAGTGCAAAGTCATTCACGGTGCAGAAGAAATATAAATTTTCAAAAGCATATAATTATATTTTTTGTGCAGCCTAGCTTTTGAGAAGCTTTCTTTATGGTATCGAGGCTGAAGTACTTGCCTATCATCAGATCATCAGAGTTTTAGAATCACGATATTGCTATTGTATGATGGCGCTTTGCTTGGGCTACTTCTCCTTTTTGAAGAAGGGCTGGAAGGGTGTGATGAAGACTGTTAGGAAAGTAAGAAGCCTGTGCTTAAAAGATCTCTCCGTCATAAAAGGCAAGTAGTAAATACAGGGTTTGAAAGAATAAAATACATAATTGAACTGCAAGCCTTCGTATTGAATCTTGTTTTTGCTTTCTGCCAAAATCTGAAATTAGCTAGGCAATTATTTCTAGAATCTTTGGAGCTCCTACCCTTCCACTCTCTTCAATCATCAAAGATTATAACAGAATATGAATTATAATAAGATTAAATTGAGGCAGAAATGTCGTCGATGGAAGTAATTTTGTCCTTAGTAACTCCTGTGATCACAGTTTCCAACTTGACTCTGGAAAAGAAAGCAGGAACTCCGTCTTGAATCTAAGTGAGGCCAGTTAGCAGACAGAACACTCTTTGAATGAGGTAGTCCACAGCCACGTAGCTGAAAAGGGCTAGATACCACTTCACAAAGAAGAACTGACTGATGAAAAGCACCAGCCGTGCAACCATGAACATTTTCAATTTTATAGATAAAGAAAGATAATTTGTTATGATTTTCACGGTGTTCATTTAGATTTTTAATTTATATGTAGATCAACTATATCCAAAGAATATATCTATCTTTGAAGTAGTTTAAGTAAGTATCTAATACGAATTTTATATATCTATCCTTTTTGTCAGTCTTTAAAAACTATAAAATATTTTTTATGTTCTATATAGACTCATATCCATAAAACAAATTTCAATAGAAAAGAGGAATCATGCTATAATATATTTTGAAAGGATCAAAGAATATATATTCTAATGAATTATTTTTTTATTGTGGAATGAATGAAATTAGTGAGATTATTTTATTTAATTAGGCTAATTATTTTTTAAAATTTTAATTTCACACTTTACTTTTGCAATATGACACTAATCTTCCTCCAATATACTTCTAATTTGTTCTTATTTATTTATATTAATTGAGGAAGATTAAATTTTATTCACAAATCTTTATTTAAAATTAACATTTAACTTGAATATTTTCCTCAAAGAATCAGCAAATCCGAGATAAATTAAAATATACAAAATTAAAATGAGTGTCTTTTATTAGAATCATCTTAGAACTCAGACATATAATATTCTTTCCTTCGTGATTAAATTTGAAAATGGACTCTAGGTTCTTGAAATAGTCTGCTTAAGTAAAAACTGAAATTTAAGTTTTGTTAAATAGAGAGACCAAAGAGGCTTCTTGTTGAGGCCAGAGATATGACAAGATAATTTTTACTTAGAAGAGCGACTTAAATTTATAGAGGCACACAATTCAAATATTATTTGAGCTCAATCTTCAATATTTCACCAAAGTTTTTGTCCCTCGCTTCTCTCAACACTGTCAGTTCGTTTGCGAACTCAAGACCTCTCTCTTCCTTCTTTACAAGGTATTCGTAAGGGAAGATCTTGTTAGCATACTCTTCTTGTATGATGGTGTCTCTTCGCTTCGCATCAGCAAGGTGGAG
>JAJKFJ010003063.1:0-24241 GCA_027382625.1 Tetmemena sp. SeJ-2015
GAAGACTTTAGATTGCCTGTTTAGGGTTAAAATTTAGCATGATTATAAGTATTAATAAAGAAATTAATTATACACAACTTATTTTCACTTTCTTATCATATTATGGGGTTTTGGGGTTTTGATTGTCCAAGGCTGAAATAAAAACTATTCCTCTTAAGAATTTATATAATTCTGGAATAATATTTTACTGGGTGCTGCCTCAATATAAAGACTTTGGGAAGAAAACTCACGAGGAAAACGGATATAGAGTTGTTGGCACATTGATATGGACAAAATTGACATCCATGGGGAATCTTATAAATTCAAAATAGCCCTAATACTCAGAAGAGCACTGTTTAATAGGAGCCAAGGGAGATGCTAGTCAGGAAATACTTCAGAATCTTCTTATTCACATTAACTCACCTATTAGAAGTCACTCTGAAAAACCAGAATAGCTTTGGGAATGGATAGAGCAATATTTCCCCACTGATCTAAAGTTAGAGATTTTCGCTAGAAAAAAATGCAAAAAGAAAACTATTCATGTTGGGATATAGCTAAAATCAGACAAAATTATGAAAATCATATGAATTAATTAATTTCATTAAAGAACTTCTGACATAAATGACAATAGATTATTATCTAAGAATAGAAGAGCTAAAATAGAATAAATAAAATTTTCATTATGAAAACGATAAACACCTAACATAAATTAACTCTTTCGAAATGTATTGTATTAGAGTCTGCCAGAAATTTATCAATAGAGCTCTGAAATAATAAATATTTAATGGATTATTTTATGTTTATTCCTATATTTTTACTTTAAATTATTCTTGACATCAAGGAATTAGTCAAAAGTTGAATAAAGACTCTATTCTAGCTAAAGTTGATTATATGGCTGTTTTTTTTAATAATTAAGACATTTTAAATTTTAATGGAGTGGAACTCCTACTTCAGAGACGCCAAGATAATCATTGAATTTCCGAAGGAAAACCTGCCACCACACCCACCACCTCACCTGCTCCCACGCCACCCTCCACCCTCCACTGCAACGGTAAGCTTTTCTTTGAAGTTTTGACTTTCGTTTTTAAAACTTCAAGCTCTTTTATCTAAAGTGACAGCATTTGCGTTTGTATATTACTTTACTTCCTTAATCGTGATAGCTCAAATCTAAAATATTTATAGGAGCCAGAAAAGCTTACCGTAGCAGTGGAGGGTGGCGTGGGAGCAGGTGAGGTGGTGGATGTGGTGGCAGGTTCTCCTTCAGAAGCTCAATGATACTCTTGGCGTCGCTGAAGTAGGAGTTCCACTCCATTAAAATTTAAAATGTCTTAATTATTTTTAAAAAACAGCCATATAATCAACTTAGTTATGATTCAAATTTTGACGACTTCCTTGATGTCAAGAATATCATCTTATAAATAAATATAATATTCTCTAATTATAATGAAGCTGAAATTATTCTTTTCATTCAAAGTAAAAAGGGACTAATTAAATTATAGTTTTATCTATAGTATAATTAATCCATTTAAAAAAGGCCTAATATATAATGTTAATACAAAGTGAGTTTAATTATAAAATACGATTAAAAAATATGATGCTAAAGGTCATAATTTACAATTCAATAATTTATAAATACAAATAATTGAAATATTACAAATTTAATAAATGTTATAGTATTTAAAACGATATTCAATTGCTAAAAACACTAACTCTTAAGTTAAAATTATAACTTGCATATATCTTTTTAATATAGTCGATAATATAATTATGATAGATTATATATTAAAATTATAAATATAATGATAATAAGTAGTTGTAGGCAAATTTGAACAGTATCTTCTATTATTCTTAACACACAGAAATTCAGAGGAAAATAGCTCATGATGCAAGAGAAATAGTAAAATGAAGAGTATGATTAGAATTCTGAGAATGAGGAAGAGTAGGAGGAATTAGATAAGAGCTAAATCTAAAAGACGATTCCAGGAGGAAAAAAAGTATAATTTAAGCTATACTCTCTCGACCCTGAACAGAATAGAACGGAGAGTGAGGAATTTGAGTCTGAGTCTGACACTACCTTTCCCGAGCTGAATTAAATTGAGGAATTGATCGCTACTAGATTCTCAAAACTTACCACAGGCTCGATGAAAGAAATGTAGCAGAGGCTACTTAGTATAATTCCTGACGAATTAATAAAGGGAAAATTAAGAGGCACAATAGAGCAAGTAGACACTCTTATTTAAAGGCTTGATGACTTAGAATATAGAGTTCAGGACTAGAATCCTTAGCAATTAGAGCAAACGATTCAAGAAATAAAAAACCATCTTAATACTTTATAATAAGAGGTCATCCATAACTCTCAAGTTACTACGGAATCACTCACGAACTTAGTTAAAGAGAAGTTCATCGAATGCTCAGAATCTATCAATCACCAATTAAATTATCATTAAGATAAAATAGTAATATTCGAAAATAGTATCAAGTCTCTTTAGGATAAATATGCCAATGTTGCAGAATAAATGACTTCTAATATTATCTAAATTGAGAAAAATTAATCTAGCCTTGGTGAAGCACTAAAATAGCAAGATTAAATAATCCAGAATCATCATCATTAACAGAAGCAGAGTTAGGGATAAGCAATCGAAAATTTAAATCATAATTTTCAGATGCTTAATTAAAAGCTAGATTAATTCGAGAGATAATTAAAAGAAGGATTGTCTGCAGTGCCTTAATCTTTCAATCTGGATTCTCATTCTGAATAATAAAATGAGTTAAAGGGTTAATAAATAACTGGAATGATAAATCAGAGAGTTGAAAATGACAAAATTAATGAAATGGTCTAGAGATTTAATAATGGCTCAATATCTGTCAGATTTATTTTGCTAAATAAAGCCCCCTTCATTTATGATAGTGACTCAAAGCAGATTTATAAAATTAATGATCACTATAAAATGTGATAGCATCATAATGAATAAGTAGCTCCAAGAAGTACTTTTTAGTGACAATTTTCATAAATGATTATTTTTAATTTCCTTAATTTATGTTATATGGGGTTTTGGGGTTTTAATGCAGAAGCTGGAAAAAGTTTTGTCCCTCATAGGCTAACTTCCACTACTGCTCCTACCGCTGCACCTTACAGCTAAATCATCTTTCTTAAAATTTGAATGCATCTCAAATAAAAATAAATGTTTACTCCCGTCTTGAGAGCTAAAACCTATAAGTGTTGTAACAGCAACCTGCCTTTTCCTCTTATCAGCAGCCCACAGGTGTGCGAGGCAGGCCAGTTGACTAATACTCTCTAATCTCTGATGCTTTTAGTACTGATCTATTTGGCATTAGTTGTTAATTTTAGTTATTTGTTAACTGCCAAAGGTGAGCAGCAGATGACTGTAGACTAATTAGGAGATCTTAATAAGAAGAGAAGAAAGGGAGAAAGTTTAATAGTATCGTTGTTGCTTCATATACTCTTAATAAATCATTTGTGCAAATACTGAATTTCTTATTAGGGGTTTGGATTATTTGAAAAAGTTAAAGAGGAGATGAGGAACAAATTTCTCTGGCCAGTTTGAGAGAAGCAAAGAAACACTCAGTAATTAGCGACAAAGATTCTATCATGCAGGATGAAGACGCAAGACTTAGCGCAAAGAGCTTTGCCTTATCAATTTAAATTAGCATCTAGAGAATTAAGATGAATATATTGCCACTGTTGAGATTGATTAGAGAGTTGCAATCGTTAATGAAAACTTAAAGAGAGAGGAAGCTAACAGAATCCTAAATGTTTTCATATCTCTTCATTTAAATCAATCCTAGAGGCTATTCAACTGAAGAAGAACAAAGTGCAATCAATCAGAGCAACAAAAAACCTTAAGAGACCTACCGCAACTGAGGCCTTGCAAGTATTTGAGAAGTTTGGAATTAAGGAGCCTCAGAGGAAAGTCCATCAGCCACCTAAGATGATGCCCATGCGACCAGTCTTCGCTCCTAATGGAAATTTTACATTTCTCTATTCATTGATTTTCCTTTTGGTTTAAAATTTGCTAACTGTTAAGCAGAACACTAGCTAGATTGTGATTAACAAGGTGAACCTAAATCCTCGAATTGAACTGGAAGATGAGAAAAAGGCTTATGCTGGTTTAAATAAATATATCTTAATATGGCATTCTATAGATAGTTTGACCGACATTTTACTAAAGCATGGACAACTAGTTGAAGATTATGCAACAAATTAAATCTATAGCAATTTAGTAAAAAATGAAATGAGATGATGTAGAGCCTAACCTAGGAATGGAATTTAAGAAACTAAATTTGCAAGCAGGCTTGGTGTAGAAGACGCATGAAAACCCTCAGTCCTTCGATGACCCATACTTATAAGCCAAATATAAATATGTTGCATCATGTATTGAACTTTGAGAAGTTGCTTGCTCTGTGTAAAGTGCACACTCTGTAGTTCCCCACAAACCCAGTGGATTAATTCTACTTGTTCGAGGATCTAGCTAAACTACTGCTAAAATAGATCAGAGAACATGAGAGGAGTCTAGCTGAGACAAGAGGATAATGTATATGAAATTAGTTCTCATCAGTGAACTTATTTTAAGAGATTTGAGTGCTTCCAAGAAGTTGCTGAGACAAAAACTGCAGGAGGAGTTCTATGTAGTGTGCATGCTGAATGCAATCTATGGAAACCCTTGCATTCACTTGGTGCAGCTTCATCATAATTACAAAGGAGTTTAGAACTAAATCGAGTATCTTAATTTTTTAAAGTGAAAAATTTAATTTGAAACTACAATAAGGCAAGAGCAGTCTTTGGAAGACTAGACTAAATGGAAGATGTTTTAAAATACCTTACATTACAAATATTTAATAAGATGAGTAGATAAAGGTTCATAGAGAATTCAAAGATTAACACACCTTTGTCACCTAAAAGCAGAGAAGAAACGCACTCTCCGAAGTCATCAGATCAATTCAAATTTTCCTTATAAAAAAATATGATATAAGATATAAAAAGGTGTTATTATTTTTAAAAAATAGATTTCAAAAGTTTTCCAATCTCATGAAAGCGAATTCTCTTATTTTTAAAAGAAAAACATAAAAAATTCATTGCAAATTAAAAATTTCATTGAAGCCCTTATTTCCAACGAATTGAAATAAGCTTTAAGTTTTTAAAAATCCTATTTTCAGTGTCTAGTTTCTCTTTAAGCTAAAGATAAAATTTATCTTTTATTCTACTAATTTATGTTATTACACTATGAATAATATTGATGATTAAAAGCAGGAAATAAATGTGGAATTTAAATATGAGCCTTTATTTGATTTTATAATTGCATTTTAAAAGATATGGGTTGACTTAATCTTGAGAAAATTGATTTGATTATATCTTTAAATTTAAATTTGCATTCACAAGTATGGAATCTTCAGGCAACAATTCTGCGCAAGATGACAGCTAACCTCATATATCTTCACTCCTTCCTCCAACTGATTCTAATGAAGAGAAGAAGTCCTCTTCTCAGACTAATGATGGTGCTGGTGATAAATTAGGAGCGAACGCATCTTATTTTTAATTAGTAGTTACACTTATATATTTTTTTATCTCAGTCGAATGTAGATGATAAAGAAGAAGAAAAGAAAGAGGAAGAGAAAACTTAAGACTAGTCGAATTCTAATGGTGGAAGCAGCCCTAAGTCATCAAATCCCGCAAATTCCAACAATGCTTCTCAGCCATCCATAACTCCAGCCAATGATTCTAGTAAAGACCAAACAGATACCACTTCCAAAGCTACTCAGTCTTAAGCATTATAAAATCATTTACACTTAAAACTCAATTCATTTACTATTGGTGGGATAAAGAAGTAAGAATAACTAAAATTTAATATAGCAATGGAGAACTATTTAGGTATAATTTTTAATTTCCTTTTTAAATACAATTAGGAAAAAAATTATTTGCCAATTTTTTAGAAAGTTTGATTAAAATTTCAAAATCGTCCATTAAAGTTAGATAGAAGAAATTTACGACAGGACTTTATCCTTTAAATTTCTCTGAAAAGAGAAATTTTCATGTTTGAAATAACAGCAAAAAGATTGTTTTAATCTTTTGATATTTTTAGCGATTTCAGAGAAGGAAAAAAGAAGGATTTGAAATTTAAAATTAGTAGGTATAGTTTTATTTCCCCCTTAAAGGGAGCTTCTAATTTCCTCCCCCCAATTTTTAAGATAAAATTAAAGAGTGAAGCATCATCAGCTGAAATGAGTAGTGGCGATTCTAGGTAGTTTGGACCTTTGGGGTAAATGGTTTAAGCTAAACCCAGCTCCACAAAATCTTTCTAAGGCTCAGCTATAAGCATTCTATTCGGCTCTGGATAGTCGAACAATGTTCCCTCTTAAAGTTCTTAATAAGCTACATAATCTACCACTACTTCCTCTACAAACCCTATAGCTGCTTCTACAACTGTATAAGCACCCACCACTACAAATCTCTAAACAGCCACTACAACTAATGTACCCACTTCAGCAAATGCACCTGCTACTATTGCCCTTGCTAATACTGCTACCAATGCTAATACTTCTACCACTGCTACAACTGCAGCTTCTAATATCTCCATCACTGCTACTACTGGCGCTACTAATACTGCTACTACTGTTCCTGCAAACATTGCTGCCACTTCTACTACTGGTGCTGCTAATACTACTGCCTCTGCTAGTACAGCTATTGCTAATACTTCTACCACTGCTAGTAAAACAACTGCTAATAAATCTACCACTTCCACTGCTAGTATAGCAATTGCTGCAAGCTCCTCAACAACTACAAATGCTCCTAGCACAAATAACAAACCAGCAAGTATCTCTACTGCAAGTACCATTACTACAGTACCAATTAATCCAAATTATACCACCTCTAGTGCTCAAGCCACAATTCAAAATCCTTTTCTTAGCAATACTTAGACTTCACAGCCAGTTAATACCTCAAGCACAATACCTGCTAGTAGTAATTTCCAGCATATCAAGCCCTAAGTATTGACTTAATAGACCAATAAAATTCTTACATCCTAGCCTCCCTCTTAGGGTCAAAATCAACTTGCTAATGTTACTTAACCATCTACTGCTTCCTTTTCCGCTCAAGCGAATCCTCTAGCCAATTAGAATATCTCTCAGCCTTCCATTTCTGCCTAGAATCTTCAAATTAGCCATTAAAGCAACACTTTTAGCTCTAATCCTTTCTTCAATCTACCTTTGTAGAATACATAAATTCACTATCCACTTAAAGCCTAAGTAGTCTAATCTACTCAAAATCCAAATTCCATTCCTACCACATCTCAGCAAATTTGAGCAATTTTAGATAATCATATTTTAACTCCTCCTCAAATTTAATCTGGAACAGGAAATGCAATCATTCCTCAAAGCTACACCTTCCTACCTAATCCAACTTCTTCTCAATTTACTACTTTAGTACAGAGCAGTTCTCAATAAAAATTTAAACAAGTTTAAAATGAAACTTCATTTTAAAATAATAACCTGCTCCTCCTCTGCCAAGCAACAATTCCTCAATTGTTCCTTCACAATCTAAGGCGGCCGCGGCTGATTTAAATCTAAATTTAACTTTAAAAATCCAAAGAGCAAATTAAAACTCAATAGTTTACAAAAACAAAATTAGAAGATGCAGGATACAACAACATCCTAAAAGAAAAACCCTTTTCTAGATTCATCCAACAAAGCCCAAAATGACTCGTCCTTATTTAATATGGACAGTAGGGCTACTTTAAATTGAATAATATTTTATCTTCATTATTATCCGTTCATTCCAGATTTTGCAATCCTCGCCTGGAAGTCAGATTTTACAGTCAGAAGCCACACCATCTAAAATAGCATCTGATGTGAGAAAGTTCGTTCTAATTGTGGGAATATATAAATCAGTAAAATTATTTTTTTAATGGTTTTAGTAATACTCAGTAGACAAGGAGTTATTATTTTTACACTATAAAGCTTTAGCACTTATGAAAAGTGATTCGACCTCATTTGTCTAGGCTTTACAGAAGCAAACTGATAAGTTTTTGAAAAATTGGGGCTAGTAGTATAATATTTTTATCTTACAACTTCATCTAAAGATGGAAATGCAAATTAAAAATCTGAAATGAATAAAAATTCCCAATCATCTCCTAGTATGCTCTAAAAATGGGAGATTAAGTTTAACTTGATCTCTAAAGGTATTTTTACCAGCAATGCTACAGTAATCTCCTCAAGATACAATCCAGTATCTGTCCTCTACTCATAGGTAAATGGGAATTTAATTTTAAAGTCCTCTTATTTTATCAAACTATTAAGTTTATTTTGTTAGTAAATAAGTTATTTAAATATTATTTTATAAAAGTTACTGCTTTCAAATACTTGATAATTAAATCTTAATCCAAAAAAGCAAGCAATATATGACATATAATATTTATAATTCTATATCTATATTCGATATTTTTAATAAGAAATAACTGCCTATATTTAAAGGTAAATTTTTAATGATGGATTTTTGAGTCTATCTCTCGATAAAACTCATTTCTGAGACAGTCACTGATTTAGAATGATATCCTCCTAGCCAGAAAAGATTTTATCATTCAGAATAGTTTATATCATTTAAACTTCTATTTTTCTTATATATTTTAATTTGTTGAGCAAGCTTAAATTGGTTAAATAAATAGTGCTGAGAAGAAGCTGATGGAGATCTTTGATTCTAGCAACGAGGATATCCAAATTCTGCTTCTTCCAAAGAAGCCAGCTCAAAAACTTTATCACACTTTTATAAGACTATATAAGAAATGACGAAGATAGAGATATATTAAAAACCGGAGGAGATAGACATGATGAGTTTGGAAGAAATGATGCCCTACCCTCCTAAGAAGCAATATAAAACCATGCCCTCTCACTTCGAGATACTGAGGATGACACCGGAGCAGCTAAGGGCAGTAAAAGACTTCACCATCTATAATGAGTTTGGCGAGATTCAGTACCTCAGACCTGTTGATCTGACAGAAGTAGACCTCCAAAGTTCGATCTAGATTGAATAGGGAGCAATCAAAGTGTGCACTTTAAGTGATGATGACAGCCAGCAAGAAGCTTTCAGAAAGCTCAGCAAACTTTAAATCTTTATTTTATTCTCTTTTTTGTTGAATAAAATTACTTAACTTATTTATAATAATGACGTGAAATTCATCTTTTAATCAGTATGCTTTTTATCTCAATCATCATGCTTTAACTTTTGTTTCTTAAATTTTTGGATTTCTTCATGTTTATTTTTTAATTGATGGAAAGATTATTACTTTCTTTCAATTTATGCATAATTGTTAGAAAAAGAAGAGAAGAAACGAATTAAAAATCTTTTAAAAAGAGAATTACATAAAATGATAAAGATAAAAAGAGAATGCTTAAATTATTTAAAAGATAAAAAGGTAGATTAAATTATTTAAATAGTAAAGTGTGTTTAAATATAAACCAGCTATTGTAACTCTTAATGAGTTAGATGAGAAGAGTTTGGTCTTGGCAAGAGAGTGCTCTGAAAGCTTCAAAAATATAATTTGGAGAAGAGATGTGAGTATACAATTTTATCATAATCTTATATAGGGAGTGAATAATTCAAAATATCAACTTTCGCTTAAATTATTTGTTAGAGAGTGAGTTTTCATAATCCTGAGTTGAAGTGCCATCAGTTCAAATTACTCAACTTTGAACTCAAGGATTAAACTATCAACTAAACTCAGTGAAAGCATATCTGCTGAAGCCAATTACCAAATGTATTAAATGTTCTTAAATAAGGAGAATATAAAATTTTGAATCCACTTGCTCCTGAGATGCTTGTGGTTCGAATGAGTTCTTTGAAGTATTCTTAGATTTAACTTATGTCAAATCCTTTATTCTTTTTATTTCATAACCTCCTTGTAATTCAAGATTTCATCTTAAAAATCTAATGAGACATATAAAAAGCTGGTGAAGGTAATTTTAATGCCGCGATAAATTAGATAATAGACCTTGCGATTGTGATTATAGAGACAAGCTATTCTTGGACTTATTAAATGCGTAATAATAGAGTGCGAATATAATATTTAAATAATGAAGGCAGCAGATTAAGAAAACAAATAAAGACCCGACCAGGTTTACCCTCATAAGTCTAGCCCTTCTAACGCCTTGGTTGCAGACTCCTAGTTTACGCAGCCACTGCAAAGAGAGGGAAATGGTCACTCATCTAGGAGATAGAAAAAAGCTCCAGAGAAGGTATCCAATCGGTTGCATTCTTTTAACTTGTAAAAATATTAATTATATAGAGTGTTGATTAATTCAATATATATGACTTGTATCTTATAGAAGAATGATTTGCAACACCAAGAATATTCTTTAAAATAGTGCACCTTCATTTAATTTAATAAGAAGTCAATAATGCATTTCAGGCTCCTGAAGATGAGAATGTTTTCGAAGTAAGACTTTGCTAAAATCTTGATAAATTTGGCTTAAATAAGATTGCCTGGGCTTTGAGCTACTCTGTTTATTTTTAGGCGACAAGCATAGAGAAATCGCCAATTTTTTCAATTTATTTTGCGTTTAAATATACAGTGTACCAAATTGAGCATCATTATATAAGATGAATGAAAATCGAAATGTGATAATTTAATAAGCATCTTCTAATTTATCTTCGAATTTTAGAGAGATGATAACATGACATTATATAAAAAGTTGCACTTTTTAATGTCTTTATAATTAATGAGGCAGAACTCAGAAGCGATAAGATCAGATAATTTCAAGAATGTCTCAAACAAATAGTCTCTCTCTTCCGCGAGAGTAAGTTACTTTTTAATTTTTCATTCAAAACTTGCTACGAATTTCATAACTCTTTAAACATACATTCAAATTTCGCCCAAAATCAAATTTCTCGACTTCACACATTCTTTTTGGAAAAGAATGTGATAGTTGAGTGTGTAAAATGTGTGCATCTCACATTACATGACTCTTGTGAAATGTTAAAAGATTCGCTTACTAGCTTAGAGATAAAACTGCGAAAATAATTAAATTATTATTTCTACTACGAAAGAAACTAATTATAGCAAATATCATTCCTAATGAATATCATCAGCTAATGCTAAAAACCTTTGCTTAGAATCCATTTTTGAGTTAGCAGTCCCCACCAAATCCGTTTTTGGAGCAGAGGAATTCACCCATTCGTTAGAACTCTCAGCACAGAGGAGCTGATATTTCGTAAACACGATAGTAGCAGCCTGACCCCATGTCAGATTCTCAATAGTAGGAGGAAGAGGCGCAGCCCTAATTTTCTACCGACCCTGATCAGAATCCAGCGCCATTGAGACAGCAAAGTACCTAGAACGTAAACTCAGTCCCGCACTCCAACGTCATGTAGACTTAAGAATTAATCAATTCTTATTAAAAAAGTTAATTTTATAGTCTCCTCGTACTTAGAATTAGTAACCTCCAGGTTAAATGACATTCAAATAAGTGCTCGTAAGAGCTTATTTAAAATGAATGGTTGAAGCTAAAGTCACCAGCCAAGTGGATAGAACTCGCAGGCTCCAAGCAACTTAAAACTGAATCTTTCGAACATTAACGCTTAACAGCAGCAGTAGAACTAGCAATAGAAGAGTCAGTAGTAGACTCCAGCCTTAGTAACTCAAAAGGGCAGACTACTTTCAAACATAGATCCTGATCTTGGACTCCAAAAAAAGCGACAAGGAGCTAATGCTTACAGTGAATCGATTTATAACTTTGCTAAATTTTTCGTTAAAAGTGAAAACAGAGGGAGCGTAGTAAGCTAGAGTCCAGCTCAGAATCCGTCTAGCCAGCCACAGAGACTTTCAATTAAGAATCATAGATAGTCGCAAGATGTCGGTAGCAATGATACTAGATCTATTAGGGGATATATCTTATATGCAAACTCTGTTCTTTTAATTTTTTACTTGGGAGCAGTAATTCAAGAATTGGGTTATCAAAAGAATCCTACTATGAGAATTCAAAGGAACCAAAACAATATTTTAGAGAAGCATCACATATATTATCTGCGTTAGTGAACTTTAATATGGGAGCAGCAGGAAGCAACAATCCTAAGCTAATCTAGCAAAAGACAATAAATTTGAACTTCTTCGATGATTTACAGATCGGATCAGAAACTTAATCAATCCAGAATGCGAACAACTATGACTAGGTGAGTCAAAGTGCTTACATCTTCTATTTATTTTTGCTGTGAACCCAGGAGGCATTCCATAAGATTGGTTTTAGGATCCCAACTTCTCAGTGATTTACAAAAACCCCAAGGGGAGTGAATTCCATTTAAGCATTTATCTTGAGAATAATTCATGGATCAGGCAGACTAGGAAGATGAGTAGATCTATGAGTCTAGGATACTAGATACCCCTCTCATAGTTTTTAATATAGAGGATCTTAATTAAATAGGTGAGAGCTCCAGAAATGGAAAGGGAAACACTTAGCCTATGTAATAAAAACAGCAGATCACGAACTTGAAAAGCCAAGTTCATAATTAAGATAGAATCAAAAGTTAATAGCAAGCCAGGTCTAGACACCCACTTCATCAGAATGTGAGAGAGGAAAATTTGAATAATAAGTATATTGAATTTAATTCTATAATTCAAATTTGTTGAATGAGAATGGCCCAGAGGAGTAATAGAGAGCTCCTAGATAAGTTAATAAAGCGGATCCTTATTCAGCGTATTAGGAAGAACACAACAAGCACGCAAAGAGCATAGCTCCATCTGAACTGGATCTCTATTAAATGTAGCAGGTACTGAGTTCAGGTTAAGGTTTTGTGGAGGAATATCATCCTAATTCAGAGCTTGATATCGGTACTATACATTAACGCTCCCATTCTTATAATAAAGACTGATCCATTTCCTTTTGCAAAAAATAATTTTTGTAATCTTCAAAAGCTATAAACTAGAATCTTGACTTCGAAGAAGGAAGAGGAGACTTCAACACTTTGAATAAAGACTCAGAGGGTGATGGCTTCATTCCCAATATCAAGCAAGTAGATTATCATATTTTAGTGCACTTTTTATCTTTCTTCAAACAAGGAGTCCATAAAGTGCAATCTCTACACCTTAATCAATTAATTTTAAAAATCCATTAAGTTTCTACTATTGATTTTCCATTAATTTAATTTTGGATGAATGACATGGATCTTTTGAAGCCTATGACCTAGGAAAGAAATAGAAAGAAGAGTTCCAGAGGTGGAAACAACAACAACAACAACCATTCTAAGGTAGAAATAAAGGGAGGTCAAGAGCAAATATCCTAGTCCAGGTTGAATGATATCTTTATGGGTAGAAACCTTGACAATTCTATTTTCAAAGTCAATAAGGATCTTGATGAGTAAAATTAATAAGTAAATAATTCAAGCTTAGATACAAGCTTTTTGGATTGATACTTAAAATGTTTAATCAAAATATTTTAACTTACAAAATCTGATTATCATTATGATGATTAAGGAAGACAATACTTTTCATTTAAATGAAGGTATAATTTAGTATCATTTAAAAAACCTCTTGTAATTTAATTTCACCAGACTTCCTCTATATTCTAATTTTATGGAGTAAAATTATTTAATATTTAGGAATGAGTCTGAGATCTATAAGAAGATAACCAACGATATAAATGAGAAGCCAACTTGGGATGACAAGAGAGCGCGAATGCTGATTTCATTATTTTGCTATAGGCTTTAAATGCGTATTATGATTTTGGGAAAGTTACAGGACGTTAGAGCGAAACAAGAAGGCGAAAAGAATGACTTCCTCATGGTAGTAGAGAAGTTACCAATTGAGAGAGTAGATGATATTGAAGGGAGATTTAAAACAATCTAGTAGCTTGCATGTCTTATAAGAATTAATGTCAGTAGTCTTTGCTTCTACATCATCAAAACGAAGATATTCGAAGCCATTTCACTCATGGTCATTCAAAATTTATTCCACTCTTAAAATAATTTATGATTAAATAATGCAAATTATCTCAAACAGTGTATTCTTAGCTATCGAAGACCCTACGAGTGACACTCCTGCTTCTTATTAAGACTTTCTGGACACTATGTTCTTAACTCTCTATACAATTGAAATGTCATTCAAGATCATCGGTCTCGGTTTAAATCTATTATAAACCCTGTTATCTTTTAGAAGAAAAGTAGTTTCCTATTTAATAGAGGAGCTTACTTAAGAGATGCTTGGCTCAACATAATAATACTAAATAAATTATTATTTAGCTTGGAACGCTCTTGATTTTTTGATTGTGGTTACAGCCTACATTAAATGGCATTAAATTAAATTTTAATTTTGGTTTCAAATTTTATTGATTCCTCTTATCATCAACAGTGGAGGAGTGAATCTTTCAGGCCTCAGAGCATTCAGAGTTTTGAGACCTTTGAAGTCTATTTCCAGTATTGATTTAAACCTATATAACGGATTTTATAGTAAACTTACTTATAATGCAAGGTTTATAATAATGACTTAACAAATTTAATTGCTGGTCTAAAAGTTATCGTGTCAGCTCTTTTGAGTTCACTTCCACTGCTTAGAGACACCATTATCGTGCTGGTGTTCTTCTTCTTTATTTTCGGTCATAAAAATTGAATTTGATAAATGATTGATTTTCGCAATTGCGGGGCTTTAGCTTTTTACTGGCTATCTGAAAAACCGTTGCGTGAATGTTGAAACTGGTTTGCCCGACAGCAGCGGCATGTTTTGTGGATACAACGATTGTAGACCTGGCTTCTTCTGCGGTAAGCGCATGGCTGACATGAACTTTGACTTAAAAGTCATCATTGTCTTAGCGAATCGTATTAAGTTATATTAATTGACTAGACTAATTTCAACAACGTCTTCTATTCTTTAATCGAGTGTGTATCTCTATTTTGATTCACTGATGGTTGTGTTCACTTCTGTGACATTGGAGGGGTGGACTGGTATAATGTACGCCATCTCCCAATCTTTCACCAACCTTTCAATAATTTACTTCGTACCGATGGTGTTCATCGGAGGATTCTTCCTCATGAACCTGACTCTCGCAGTTATCCAGAGTAAATTCACAGCCATGCACGAGGCAAAAGCTAAGGAGAAGAGCTTAGGTCTCATCACTAAGAAGGTATAAGAGCAATAATGTGATGTATATGCAAAAACTTGCTTAGAATTGATTATGTTTGAAGAGCTAGACTTCGTAACATACGATCATTTAGATGATGCCGGCTAAAGCAAGAAAAAGCAGGCTGAGCTAGATGTAAGGAACAAGATCATCAGAAAGTTAAAATGTACTCAATAAGCACAAAGATATCATAAGGTGAAGTATAATTTAAAGTGGAGGATGATTCTCTTCATTAAAGAGAGAATAAGATACAACATCAAGCTATACAAGTCAAAGAAGAAGAACCCAAATGACACCACCCAAAATAATAACAAGAGAGATAGAACCAACACAATTAGCACTGGTCTGGAGAATGGACACTCAAATGGCAATGGAGGAATTGACTATGGCTAGTTCTTTAGTGGTGGACTCCTGGGGAACCATGGAGATCAAAAAATTAACTTTAATTGAGCTTTATAGATGATCTTCGGCCAGCAAATGAATCTAACCTCAACAATTTAGATGTTATTTAGATTTAATAAACAATTCGCATGATGCAATTGAAATGGATACTTAACAATCTCATACCTTTTAATATTATATGGATATATTTGCAATTCATAGGATGCTAATGACTTCTTCTTAGTCTTTAAAAAATATTTAATCATTACTTTCATTAAATAAAAAATTTTAATGTCTTTTCACTCTAGAAATATGCTACACTAGGAGATCTAATTGCTTCCACTTTCCAATGATGAGAGACCAGCTAAGTAACACACCTAAGGTCCAAATAAATTCAACACTCAGAATTTCAGACTTCTAGATCAAGAAGCCATTGCTGAGGATGATGATGAATATAAGACTGAGTTAATAAGAAATGAAGTTAATCAAATTAAATTGACTGAGTTTAGCAACATCATAGCTAGCAATAAGCACTTTGGGGGAAAGCACAAGAACAAGCGAGGTGAGAGCAACGGCAGTCGCTCAACTCCAAAGTCGAATGCAAATGAGGACATTAGACGCTCTTCATCAAGGAGCTCATTGCTAAGATAGAAATATGCTTTTCACTGATTCAAAATATATATACTTTTACTTGTTTTAGCAATAAACTTCCAGAATTAGATTCAGTTCTTGCAATAGAACATGCTCTAATAGTAGAAGTCACCTCTTACTAATCAGATAGCTATATCCTCCCCTGGAAAGTCTGTCAAGTTGCTAGGCATGCAAAGTTTTAAGCGAAGAGGTGAAAGCCACACTTCAGATCGCCCTCTGCTAAAGAAAAAGGACACATCAGAGAAATTTCTCATTTATTCGTTATAATGAATGATGAGAGATGGCCTTGCTAAATAAGAGCCCCACAAATAAAAAGAACTCAAACTTGAACACCTAGCGCCAAAGCTCTTCGAAGGGGCTGCTAAATAAAAAGCTTTCAAACAGCAACTATGGGAACCCCAGCGTTCAAATAGATGAATAATTCTTCTTGGACTTTATCAATCACGATTTAGAGGTTCTGGAGCAGGCTTTTACTGAGAAGTAGTTGAAGGATTTTGCAGCTAGACTTGAACATGAGGATCCTGAGTTGATTAGCGCAATCGGAAACAGCAACATGCTAATGGTGGAAGCTGGCGAGGAGGAGCTAGATAGAATGGGAGGACATCAGTTCTCAGAGATTTCTATAGTCACTGATGACTATAATAGCAGATACCCATAGAACAACAGAATCAATGATGATGACTAAGACGATAAATAGTCAATTCCTTATATAGTGATTGTGAGTGATCTTGAAATTATTAATGGTTTTGATAAGAACACATCTCCATATACCACCACAACTGGCCTGTTTGCAAAGTCAGGCAACAACTATCATAGGCAGAGGTCTAAGAACACTAACAATTTCTTCATGAGCTAGGATCTTAGCATCTCTCAAGATGAGTACGATTCCAGCAGAACCGATGATCTAAAAATGAAGTTAATTGATTTTATGATCAACTTAAGAAGGGAGAATATGGCCCTCGAGAAGGAGGGAAGAGGTACCAAAATAAGATGGACTTATAGTCCCCAGGAACTTATCAAAGCTTTTCATATTTTCAGCTAACATAATTTGCAAATAAGCATGTCGAATGACGGCCTTACCAATGGTGAGATAGTTCCTCTTGCAAGATAGGGAACAGACACAGAAACTGTTAAAAATAAGCATATTGGAGGAATGAATGGCAATCAGAGTAGAGGCAAAAAGTTTGCTGAATCTACAGCCACTCACAACATTTATGGAAACCTCTCACAAAGCAATATTACTGCTTTCAACCGTAAATAATTAATCCTCTAAGAAGAGGCTATATAGCTTTATTTTTAACCAAAACGGAACAATCCTAATTAAAAGCATCTTTGCAAAGTTAAAATAATTTTAATCCACTCTGATGTTCATTTGGTTCATTCTCGCACCACTAAAGATAATGGAAAGAAGTCACTTATGGATAATTTAGCATAATTTTAATTGCTCTATATGATTATGGGAAGCAGTAAAGTTATTCCCTTTGATACTGTCCCTTCAATGAACAGACACCAGAGAAAGAGATTTGGAGCAGGGACTGTGGGCAACGCAGATGAAATTCCTTTGGATTAATCAGTCCTTAACTCGCGCTTCCTCATCAGTGAGTATTTGCAAAAGCACTAAAAGATTTACTTGATCAAGGAGATGTTTAACTTCGAATAGCAGACCAATGATATTTTCGAGCAAAGAGAAGCAAAGCATAAGGAACAGGTCAGGCAATAGAAGATGAATGATGCAACAGACTATAACAGAAGTCCTATTGGATAAGGAAGGCTAAAAGTTTTACTTAAATTGTTACTTAATAATCTTCAATTTTGAGGCTAGCATTCTTGCGCAGGAAAATAAAACCGTATTAGAGGAAAGTCTTCCTCCAAGCCAAGGAATACAAAGCAGACGAAAGTCAGATGGAATATCTACATCATTTAGGAATGGAGGGTAATGAATTGATTGGCCTTATTAGAGAGCAGTTTAACGAGCCCTATATCACGAACACATATGTGACTGGTACTCTCTCCATTGCAATTCATGACAAGAAAGACTATCGAACAAATCGTACCAGAAAAATTCAGAACATAGCTTACAAGCAGGACTCAGTTGAGTTAATGAGTTTATGAAACATTTCTAATTTTGATGAGGAGGATCTTGAAGAATCTATGAATTAAAGCTATAGCATCATGCAGGGAGGAATTTTATATTCAATCTTAAAAATATTTTTATCTAAGGAAATCCTAGCGTCACAAACAACAGTATGAATTATAAATATATATTAAAACAGCATTAATGCAAGCGCTTACATGAGGAAATTAAAGACAGTACACTCCTAACCCAAAAATAAAATTTGAGTATGCAAAGGTAAGTTGTTAACAATTCTTACTAAAAGTTATCAAAAATTTAAGCTTAATTTATATAACCTTTTACTTAAAGTTTCACAATAAGAGAGCTCTTAAAAAGAATTAATACTTTATTGACCGGTTGCTATTTTTTCTTCCCCTTTCCGCGCCTGATCAGCAATGGACGATGGGTTTTTGCGGTGACCTCGGGGAAAGCCGGTAGATTTCGAGTCGACATCAGTAGAGCTAGATTGGCAAGACTACATAGAGATCCTCCTCCATCTATATAAAGGGAGGTAGTGCGTCATCACTAACTAACTGACGATGGGCTTTCGCTGTGACGTGGCACAACTGATCAAGGAGTTACGCCTGTTAATTACTTTAAATCGATTAAGTATTATATGCCCGTTAGGGATGCTTAATTCCTAATAAATTAAATTAATACTTTATTGAATATAGCATCTTACTAGAATCTGATGTAGTTTTTTGCTTATTAGTTGCTAAATTTATATGCTTTTTTAATGAATTCCCTAATTAATTTATTTAAACTCTATTTCATTTATTTTAATTTGTGCTAGATTTAACTAGTTTTGACTCTCAATCAAAGCCTGTCTTTTAATTTTAGCCAAAGTCTGTAATGAAGATCCTCGGGCCAGAGCAGTAACTAATCTAGGACATAAAATCGCACTTGTTCTTGCAGACAACTCAAAACAGAATACTTTCCAAGTCCAAGAAGAAGACAAACTCAATGAGCAACTCTCTCCGCTCCTAACTCAGAAAAATAAATAAGAGCACCATGCAGACCACTGCTGGAGTCATTGACTCTTCCGCTAAGAGACAACTCTTGCTACAAAAGGCAGCCGCCAAAGATCCTAAGCTACAGAGGAAACTTATTCTCAATGGCTTGAATAGAGATGCACACAGAAGTATGATATTTAGGCCAGTGGTGACCAAGCGTAAGAACAGACTCACTCCAGATGATATTCTCGCTTGCCCTAGTATTTACTAAAACCAAGTTCTCATTTTTTTAAATATGAGCAAGATTATTATTTCTTTCCATCAGAGATAAATAAAGAGTATTTAATGCTTTAAAGCTTAGTGCTAGCAAATAATTCTAACAGCAAAATTAGAATATATGAAAAGAAGAGGAGTTAATTATGCTATTAAAGAATGATTTGAAAAAGGAAATCTTAAATAAGATTATTAATAATCTGATTAAAGATGCTAATAAATATTTTGATTATTGTTTCCCTTTTTATGATAGAGATTATTTTAACCTATAATCAGAGAATTTAAATTGAAGGCATGCTTGAGATTTCAGAAGAAGAAGATGAAAAGGATGATGACGAAGAGGAGGAGAGCTCTGACGATGATGAGATCAATGCCATTAAGGATGATTTCATCGACTGGCCGATTGACTGCCGCATTGAAGTGCTTAAATCCAAAAAGAATGCTCTCTCCAGTAAAAAGAACACAGTTTCAAATTCATTTCCAATACATACTCTCTTAGCTAAATAGTTCAGTGGTCTGGACAGGACGTGCTTACTGATTTCGACCCAGACAACTACTCAAGGGCTATCTTCAGTTTAAGTTTGACTCGCATTTGGCCGAAGGGACCTTACGGGTGGTGGAAGCAATTTTAAATTCCTGTGAAGCGCTTTGTGAAGGGACCAGTTTTCGATAATTTCATGACTTTGTCCGTGTTCATCAACACTATAGCTTTTCATTTTAAAGCACTCAAATTTAATTATAGTACTTATAACTAGCTCTTGCGATGGATAGATACGGCTTAAATAAGAAACATTCTATCATTAAATTAAGAATTTTGAGGCATAGACTCTGAAACTTAGGCTACGTTGCAAACTATGAACACTGTCTTTATCAAAGAATAAAAGTACTAAATATAGTTAGTTGTTCGTCTTTACTTGGATATTTATGGTAGAGTTGGGCTCCAAGCTCTTAGGATTAGGGCCAATTAAATACTTCAAGGACCGTATGAATTATCTCGACTGCATGGTGGTAATCCTTTCTATTCATTCAAAAATATGTTCTATTCAATTATTAGCTCTCTACTAAAGGTAATTATTTTTTTACTATCCTGAATATTTTGATTGTGGAGATGACCCTGAGTGGAAGTTCTAACTTATCAGCTTTCCGTTCCATCAGAATCTTCAGAACTTTCAGAGTATTGAGAGTCGCGAGACTTCTGCGCTCTATGCAGTCTATGCAGGCAATTTTAGGTGTGCTCGTCAGGTCCATGGATTCTTTCATTTACTTGGCGTTGCTCTCATTTTATTAGAAGCAATTCTAAATCTAAGCTCCTAATGTTGTTCGTGTTCATTTATGCACTCCTGGGTATGCAACTATACTATAAAATATAAAATGCCATCTATGATTTGAGTTAAAGAAGAAATATTATACGGAGGCAACTACAACTTCACAGCCAACTACGCAGACCCACCAGGCATCCCCAGAACCAACTTCAACAATTTCAACTCCGCATTCTTATAAGATAATTATTCTTGACTGTGTTCTAGGTGTTGACTCTTGAGAACTGGCCTGACTTGCTCTATGATGCCTTGCGTAGTGGAGTATCGCAGCCCATCACTATCGCGTACTTCGTGTCTTGGGTGTTCTTGGGCAACTTCATGCTGTTGAACTTATTTTTGGCTATCCTGCTAGACTCCTTCACTTAAGACTCTACTTCCAAGAGTCACGAACAAGAACTCATATATGCCCTTCTATGTTTTTATATAAACTTGACGACAAGTAGAAGTGGAAGAAGCATCTTAATGAGTTAGAAGAACTGGAAGGAAAAGAACTCATTGAGTTTTATCAGGAGGCTTAAGATTAACATTTATTATAGCAAAGAATTTAGTTTTAATAAGTGAAATAGATTAATATTATCAGAGGACACTCATCAAATGATATAGATCCTGATTAATCTATAGATTTTGATCTCACTTAGAACTATATTGTAGGTGGAGAGTATAATGCATATCATTATTTCAAGTAATCAACTTTAAGTAATAAATTAATTCTACCCTAAAATTAGCACTTCTGAGACAAAATATTTTACAAATTTGGTTATTGCAAAACTTATCTGAAAATCAAATAAATGCAAGCTCGATGATTAAATATCCTCCTTCTTCTTCTTTCTCTATTAATTCTCATTTTATATCAAGCCTAGATATTCTAACCTCTTTTTATATTTATGAAGATGAAGGCAATCTCTATATTTATGAGTTGTTTGTGGGAGGGTTTTGTATATTGTGAATGATGGTAAGTAAGGAGGACTGGGCGCTGGAAAAAAGAAGAAGAAAAAGAAGAAGGACGAGAACATGCTAGATGAGAGTTTTGAATTCACAAAAGACATACTCACGAAGAGGAAAACTACAAAGAAGAAGAAAATTGACTTTGATGGGGTCGAGTGCGAGAACAGTCTATATTTCCTCACCAAGAAAAATAAGCTCAGAATCATCCTCTATAGGATGCTCACCAATAACGGGTTTGAAACTTTCATCCTCTTCCTCATTCATAAATAATCCTCTTTATCAATAATCTCAGAGAAGAAGATTAATCTGTTTGCTTTTTTATTATTGTCTTCTCCTCTATCAAACTTGAAATTGTAAACACAATATTTGGAGTAAACTTGTGGTAGACAGTTACATATTTGACTGGCCTGAGGATGCGCCTATTGTAATTGCTTCTAATAGAATAGATTATTTCTTCACGGGTGTTTTCGCTCTCGAAAGCGCTCTAAAGTCTTTAGCTTTTGGCTTTGTTTAGGATAAAGGAAGCTACCTTATATATTAAATATTTCAAGTTTAGATGATTAAATACCTTAGAGAGACTTGGTCACAGCTGAAAATTTCAAAAGTAAATTTTAAATGCACCTTGTTAAAATGATTCCTAAATTATTTAAGCTTGACTTCTTTATCGTGTGCACTTCTTTGATTGATGCATCTTTTGAAAGTGTGAACCTCCCCATTATTAAGATCCTTCGTTTGCTGAGAACTTTGAGACCCTTGCGTTTCATTTCCCACAACTCGGGTATGAAAACTATAGTGGTCGCCCTAGTAGGATCAGTTTCAGGTATTATCAATGTGCTCATTCAATAATTCTTGATGCGGACTTATTTCATAAGCACATCTATTTCTAAATTGTGGTGTTCGTGGTGTGGATGATGTTGCCTAAAACTTAATTGCAGCTGAATATGTACCTAATTATTTGATGTTCGGTATATTGGCAGTGAATTTCTTCGGAGGAAAGCTTCAGTATTGCACAGAGGGAGAGTTCATATATCGCAACAAGGTCGAGTGCCTGAGAAATAGAGGCATGTGGAAAACTAGGGACTACAACTTTGATAATTTAGGCACTGCTATGATAACTTTGTTTGCTCTTGCTACTCTTGAGGATTTAAAAGTCAAATGTAAATTTATCAGAGATAAGGATTGGCCAGACACGATGTACAATACCATCTATGCGACTGGAGTTGAGTCAGGTCCTTAGATTAATGCTACTCCAGCTAACGGCTACTTCTTCGTCGTCTATATCCTCATTGGAAGTTAATGATTCTATTTTTCCACGTTCATAGTTAAGTTAAATATTAGTTACCTGTTCCTCAACCTATTCGTTATATCATATTTTAGTCAATTATACTACTGAAAATAAGTGCTTATAAAATCGTTGGTGTTATCTTTAAAGAGTTTGTGGAGGCGCAAGAGGAGGAGAAAGCAAGTATGATGCTCAAAGACAACTAGATGCGCTGGGTGGATATGATGAAGATGATAGCTAATTCAAATCCAGACTTCGAAACTACGAATAGGCCCAAGCAAAAATGGAGGGCCTTCATTCAACATAGTAGTATACTTTGCATATTAAGTCATATCATTGTAATTCACTACTACATGACTGGAGATTCGGGCAACAAGATAAACTGGGTAGATATATTTGTGATGTTGTGCATCGTCCTTAATATGTTCCAAATGGCAGTTAACTATGAGGGCTCGAGTTTGACTTACCAAAAGGCTCTTTCGTAAAAAAAAATATATGGCTTTTTTATAAAACTCTCGAGTTCATAAACTACTTTTTCACGGGAGTGTTTGGACTTGAGTGCATACTCAAACTTCTCGCATTTGGAGCATCTTACTTTACGACAGGCTGGAATTTAAAAGAAAATAGTATTTAAACACACATCTAAGAATATCTTTGACTTCTGCGTTGTGCTTGCTTCTTTCTTTGATATCATAATGAACCAGTTGTCATCAACCTCACTCAAGTTCCTAAGAGTAGGTCCTCAACTAGCAAGAGTCATGAGAGTTATGAGAGTGAGTAGACTCTTCAGGCTCATAAATAAGTATAAAGGACTCCAAGCACTTATCTAAACTATCATGTTCTCTCAAATATGCAAAATTAAAATGCTTATATTCGTAATTTCTCGCTACCTTCATTGGCTAGTGTGTTCTCCTTGCTACTTTTGACTTATTTCATTTTTGCGGTGCTTGGAAACTTCCTTTTCAGAAATATCACTTAGGGTGACGAGATAGATTCCTCTCCATTATACTATAAATCCTTTCATTATTTTAGATGAGTTCACTAACTTTACCAATTTCCAGAATTCATTTATGACAGTGATAAGAATGTCGACAGGAGAAGATTGGGTGTACATTCAAAACCCCAAAACCCCATAATATGATAAGAAAGTGAAAATAAGTTGTGTATAATTAATTTCTTTATTAATACTTATAATCATGCTAAATTTTAACCCTAAACAGGCAATCTAAAGTCT
>JAJKFJ010003077.1:0-24236 GCA_027382625.1 Tetmemena sp. SeJ-2015
AAATCTCAAACCAAGAATGTACTCCAATGATCATATAAATATCAGCATGACAAATGACACCCAAGTTGAGAGAGTATAAATTGAAGTCGGTGAATGCAATGATAAAATGAAGGTAAAAAGTTGAGTGTAAATATTAGGTGTAAAATGAGGTAGTGAATTAAGAGTAGATAATTTTAAGCATATGTAATTTGTAATGCAATGTAATGATGTAATTTAATAGTCGATAATTAAAGTGTGTAAAAGTAGGGTAATAACTTGCACGTGATTTAAGAGTCCAAGTTACAAGTGGTCATATAATGATTGATTTAATTGATTGATTAATTCAAGTATATATATTTAATTAATTAAATGATTGAATTAAATTAGTTTCTGGAAAATTTTTAACATTCAATTCTAATATTACAATACTATATATCGTCTATACTAGGTGGGGTAATTTACACATAAATAATTTCTGCTGTAGAGCAATAAGACCACACATACAGTGTAAAAGTAGAGAAAAAGAATTGAGCAGTATTTAATGTGGCTTAGACTTATATTGTGTAGTTTTTCACATTGGCTTCCTATTCTGTGTAAACTACAAAGGTTCTGTTTTTACTTGTGAAAGAAATGAAACTTGGCAAAGCAGAAAATTTAAAAGTTAGTAATTTTTAATTAGAAACCACTTCATATAAAAATGTCGTGTCTGTACAAATGGAGTCATTAATTGTAAATTCGTCAAACTTGTACAGCAAATATTGAGTCTTTAAATAAAATATAAAATCTTAACTGTATATTCCTAATTTACTAGAGTAGATGATGCTTAATATTATAAGAAGTTTTAATTCTGGGACTAAATATCAGTAAAATTTATAGGAAAGTATATGATAAATTGGTGAAAATATCATAATTAATAGCTGGGTTATAGTCTGAAGTAATTCCGACAGAGTTAAATGTGACTGAGGTGAACTAATCGCTGGTAAATAATTTAAAGTACTAACGATGTTAAATTAACCTTGATAAGCGTAGCTTATTGTAACAAGGGTTGCGTTTGAGATTTAAAAAAAAAACAGCAAAAGTATTAAAATTCATTGAGCTCAAAAAGTCTTAAAACTAGCAACTTTATAAAGGAAAAATTAGATTACAGAGTAGTCGTAAACTGAAGAATTTCCAGTGATAAATCCAGCATTAGGATTCCATTAATTCGTAGCTCCTAATCTAAAAAATGTCATAAGAAAAGATATTTACTGTCTAACAGTTCCTGCCACGTAAAATCCCGTGTATGGTTAAGGTGAACCAGAGTAAAATTAGTTTCCTGTGTATTCAAGATAAACAAGCTAAAATTAGTTAAAATTTTATTAGAAATACCTCAGAAAAATAAATAGACATGTCCTGGTTAAAATAGATTCTTGCAACTTTATTTTAATTTAACATACACTTCAAGATTAGGCGTTAAATTTTAGACTAGGAGTTGAATAATAGGAAAATTCGAGACTGATAGCTAAAGGCATTTCTAAAACTTTTATTTAATATAATCAGGATTACTTTGAATTATCGAGATTAAAACTATATACATAAAAACAATACAGAGGAATAATTAGTAATTGAAGGGGCACAGAATTAACCAAAGAGAATTATAATCTCACTTATTTAAAAAATAATTTAATGTATCTATTATATAAATTAAAGAAGAAGATGTTAAAATAATTATCTTGATCCTAGAAGGAATACAAAAATAAATTGGCAATTGAGATTGTCAGAATCACATAGCATATTAAAAGTATTTCTTAACATTCTTGAAAAATATTAATTATATTTAAAGGTTTAATAATTAACAGTTATTTTGCAATTCTAAATTCTATAATTTTAATAGAATATTTTTTAATAAAGAAACTGCTTGATATTCCTGTGGATTTAAGTTTAGCGCTTAAGAATAATCTTACCTCAAATAAATTTAATTTTTCAAATCGAAATAGTCATCATTTGTTTAACTAATTAAGAAATCGTTATTTCTTGAATTAATTTTGATTAAGTCTTATTTTATAAAAGCTAAATGATAATAGGTGCGTTTATATCAACATATCCAAGGATGATGTCTTGAGTATTTTTTGCGCTAAACCACAAGTAGTATTGTTAATCTTTAATCTCATTTAGAATTGCAAATTAGGTCACTTCGTTAAATATTTTTATTTTAAATTCATGATTCGTAGCCTGCAATGTCTTAAAATCATAAATTTATTTTTTATAGTTGAGAACTTATTTGATAAAGAGAAGTAAATTAAATTTAAATGGATTATTGTATTTTAGATTTAAATATTTTTAATATTGGATGAAGAAAAAAAAGCATACAAGTCTAATTTACTTATAATTTCAGTTAGGAAGTTTACACTTCTGAGTAAGAAGTGTAAAAGCTTTGCTAAATGAAATATAATATTTAATCTATTGTGTGTGTATTATGTGTCTCTACTAATTAGTGTTATCAAATGATGGAAAAATAATATCTTATTAATTATATGAGGCTATAAAATATGCTTAAAATCAGAGATAATTCATAAAATTCATCTACCAAAACTAGTGATCCTCAACTTCGCAAATCTTTGAATGTTTTTCTTTTTAAATCTCATCAATTATAACTTAAAGGAAGATTTTTTAGCTACCACCTATTAAATTCAAGGTATTTTAATTAAAGAGATAATTAAATACCTTTAAGTTCTCATCTATATTTAATCCAACGGAGGAGCTCAGTTCAAAGTCGTGGTTAAAATATAAATGTTGTATTGAACTATGACTGGAGTCTATTATCCATTCTCTATAATAAAACCTCCAGTGAAGTACCAATTTAAATTAAATTAAAAATTACCAGTAATCATTATTAATGTTGACATCTATCATAACTTATTTAAAACAAACTTTAGGTTTTCCTAAGTAACTTTGAGAACCAAAAATATGTTTACCTTGCTAATTCAGGACAATGAAATCGTCAGAATTTATGATTGATCCAAGTGCGGCGAATCAAATCTTTTATTTTTTTACCTAAACTATTGCATAATACTGACTATAAAATTATCACTATAGAAACTTTGGTTTTACAATTTACTTTTTTTAAAATATGAGCAATATCCAGCCATCACAAGTCTATCTCTAAAATAATGATTTTGATTTTGAGAGATCTTATTTATCTCCTCCTGTGAAATAAATAGAAAAAAGAGAGGGAGTTTTGCTATAGCGTAAATGTTTGAGTGCCAAGTTAGTAAGAGGCGACTAGAGATCCGTCTGCAAATTTGAGTATAACAAGTGTCAAAAGCCGACCAGATACATTGTCAAAAGTTGCAACTATTTTCTTTTGGGTGCTTTGGAAAGCTATAGAGCTTATGTCATCGTAGGTAGTATCAAAAGTCTTAAGCCATTTTATCCCTCCAGCTGACATTGCCAAAAATAAGAAGGCATTCGGTGTATTTACATTATCAACTTCAATTCATATTTTATAATCAACTATACTCGGATCTGAACTAGTCCCTCCAAAAATTAAATCTCCAGCAAATAAATTATGATCTGTATCCTATTCAATCACACTGATTTTAGTAGCACCTACTAAAATATTTAAAATCTGTGCCTCCAATTATAGATCATAATTAAAGACTATTAATTTTTTAATGATAAATGAGATGCAGTAAAATTATAGCATTTAAAATAATTATATCCTAAATTGATCTGCAACTTCTTCGAAAGCAATCTAACTTAATTTAAAGTTTTCTCTTATGAGTAATCAAAAAGCAATTATCATCAAAATCATATGAAGAAATGAGTGAAAAATCATAAAAAACTTAAAAATCTTTTGATTGTTTGAATTTCTCAAATCCAATTCTCAAGGATGAAAAATATCTTAAAAGGTGTCTCTCAAACGACCTCATATTAATTTTAGAATATATTTTATTAACAAATATATTTTAAGCAATATGATAGGTTGAAAATCAAAACATGTCTTTGTCTGAATCGGATCAGCTAATAGTAAGCTCGCCCCAAGAAGAGTTATTGAAATTTTTACGGACAAATTTATCTTAGTCTGGCTCTTCATTTTCTGGCTTAGTAAGATAATAATCTAATCTTGGATTATCTTCTGTAATTAATTTATAATTAGACTAAATTAGATCACATTAAGAAAATATTTCAAATTATTTTATACATATCTTTATATTATTTATATTGATCTCATGATGACTTTCTATTTTTACTCTGACAACAGGACCATATTAATTTATATTTAGCTATTTTAATTTGTACCTTATAATTTTAAATTGCTAATAGCGGTTTATACCGACCAAGAAAGCCTTGTAGGGTCATATCCATGCTTAATCTATGGATTAATATCTAACTACTATTTACAAAATTAATCTAACCCCTTCACAGTGAATGTGTTGAGTTAATGCTCGAAGGATACTTTTTATACAGAGACAGTTTCTGACTTTACATATTAAGTTAATATAGGCCCTAACGTTATAACTTGTCTCACTTGGACTCATCAACTTTCTGAAACTTGCCCCGATATTTAGTATTATCTATTGATAAATGGGCTGTTATATACAGGAAATCTGTTTTATACTGATTCTAATAATTGCTTGTATATCTCTTCAACTGAAAATGGCGACGCAGGAATATATTCTATGGAATTGGTAGGTTTCACTGAGCTGAATAATCAAATATTACATCAAGAGTCTGCAAAATTCGTTGCCACAGTTATTCAATAATAAAGTATTTGTGATAATCCAACCATCACAACTGCATCTTACTGTGGAGAGACAATTTCTTATACAATTGGAGATGATACTCAATCCTACTGATTTTTAGGCTGGACTTCTGACTTGGATGGTTGTGGTGATTTTTCTTATACTATGCAATCCTTAAAATAATTTTAAAATTATATATTTGATTGATCTATCTATAAATTAATACTTTTAAAATAAAAGGATAATTTATTAAATTAAGCATTAAATTAATGATAATATTGAATTAGATGGGTATGATCTGCATGATCCCTTTTATTTTGATTCTAGTTCACTGACTTTCTCAATTTCAAAAATTACAGATCTAAATATAGTTTTAACTTATACGCTTAGAATGGTAGGCTCTTTGTATAACAGTGCTTTTAAAGAAGAATGTGACATAAATGTCTAAATAATTAACCCATGCGTCTCAACATAAATGATTCCATCTTCTCCAACTTAGACTATGGAAGTCGCTTTCACTTCATCTTTTTTATTTAATCAGAAATAATCAGTATAAATAAATTCTCAATAGGACTCCAAAATCAATCTTTGTGCGGAGAATTTACCTATTTTGCTACTGATTTATAAGGAGACGATTTAGATGGAAACCTTTTCTGATTTAATAACGACTAGCTTGCGCTTTAAATTGAAACAACTTCAAGTGATGAGAGTTAAATTGGTTAATACAAGCTTAAAATAACAGCATATTTACAAGATTATCCATACATTTCAAGTTATATAGATATAACAGTAAATATCTATCTAGACTGTTCTTTGTTTATAGCAAACCCTCCAGAGTAAATAGCCTTTACTTACTAAATTGGAGAGGCTACTTAATAAATTGACTATGGGTCCTTTGACTTCCTATTTGATCCACAGCACTGCAGTGTTAGCTATATGTGCCTCCTAAAATCATCTTAACCTTGTCCCTCTATACTATCCTTGGATTCAGATACTGGAATCTTATAAATCACACAAACCACGGGATTTGCTGCAAGTTTTAATTTTAGTTACTCAGTAAACATATTTTGCGCGTATTAAACGACTTCAGGAATATAATATACAGGTAGTGCCTCAATTCATAAATAATAAATTTTGTTAACAGTGACAGAAGATTGTACAATAAATAAACCTGATATTTTATTAGCTGAGATATACAGGTACACTATTTCACAGCCTTAACTATAAATTCCCTACTATAGCTTCAAGGTTCACGAATCATGTACTAAAGAAATATAGTATTTTCTTTCGGTTGACTCGAATGGCGTGATGCTTTTATATAACAATTCCCCACTTATTGTAGTAATTAAATATCTTTTTATCATAATTGCATGATTAATTAATGGATAAAACCATCCTCAAATTCGATAGCTCTACTTAAATAATAAGTGTAGAATCAAATAATAGCCCCAGCGATATTAAATTAAAAATATTATTATAAAGATGCCAAAAAAATTATTTTATTAGACCTTTTATTACATGTCAAATTTAACTAAAAAACTTAGTTCAATATTTAAAAATCCGTAATTAGTTTCAAAAGACATTTTTTGCTTAAAATTAAATATAATTGTTATAATAACATCTTGAAAGGAGTTTACCCCATTAATGCTGAGAACTTGATAGAAAATAAAATTAATTTATATACTAAAATTAAACGGAACAAAACACCTGCAATTGAGTTATGTCCAATTTAAAGAATTATTATCTCATTTTATTCAGGAAAATATTGACCCTTGCAACTTTTGTATGAGATTGGTCAATTCAAAATTATAAAAGACTTAATTTTAGATTAAGATTAATAGGAAAAGGAATGTGCATATTAAATCTCACTTCAGAATCACTATGATGATGATAAAAGATGAAACTTTTACTTTTTGATTGGCTATAGAACAAGATGCAGATAAAGATTTGAATCTGTGATTTCAACTTCCACGAAAATTTAACTCCTCATTTATTATTTTAACCTATTACTGACTTTAAATAAATTTACTACAATATTTTGACGGGTGTGATAGATAGTTTTTAATTTTTAATTAGTTTATAACAGACTCAGTAGTTTAATCTTGATATTTATCCCTGCTAAGTTTAGAGCTTGACTTCATCAGCAACATTAAGTAATTAAATACTACGGGTGGGAATGATTACTTCATCTATCTCTTTGCCTGACTTTATTTAATTTATTCAGGAGCCAAGTTGCAATTACCAAGTATAATACTCACTATAAGTGGTAGGATACTAAACTTTGCCTGCCTTCATAACTAAATATTAACTTAATTCCTCACCTAAAAGCATAACTCTCTTTTCAGAAGATATTAATGACATAATTAATTCACCTTACACAGTAGCCATTCAAGGACAAATTACAAATGACAATGGATAAGTAATCACTCAAATGCTCAAATTTCAAGTCACCTTTAAACATGGAAACTAGTATCCACCTTAATTTTCACCAAAACTTAAAGACTTCTAGATTCAGCAAGGATAAGATTATTTAAATTATCTTAAGAAATGGAAATCACTATTTCTGATCCAATCGATTTGGATGGAGATGGATGGAAAATATAATCAGTGAGATTCAATCCTTCTGCTTCATTTGTCACTGGAACATTTCCAAATTACAAATTAAACCCTACCAATAGGTTACCTTCTTCATTACTCATTTTTTTAAAATAAAATTAATAAAGTAATTTTACCCCAAAAATCTCTACAAATTAAAAATAATAGGTTTTTAATCGATGAAAAATTTCTAAAACAAATAGAAAAATAGAACCACTATGAAAATTCCTTAAAATTTTTCGTTTGTATTTTTAAGCAGCGACTTCAACATAATTTGTTTGATTTCCTGAAATATGTTATTATCTCTCTATCATTTTCTTAAATTTTTTTTTTTATAAAAGCTTGTTGGGGTCCTTCTCTACCAAAAACTTTAATTATACCTTTTAACACAGTAACTGGGAAATACAAATGCTCAATAACTGTTATCGATACTAATCAAAATCCTCTTTAAAGTACCTACTCTTTTTAGATTGAGGTTTTAGGATAATAGGATACTGGATCAGGGGGAGGATTTTTTAATTTTTTGAGAAATAGACCCTCCTTCAAATTAGAATGACACCTAAAACGATCCCGACACTTCAGGTAGCAGCTAATTACTATTTTATATATTATTTTAAGATGAAAGTGGGCTAACCGCAAAGTTAATTAGAATATCATTATAGGGAGAAGCTTTCATTTCTTTTGGATAAAAAATTAAGACTCCACTAAATTATTCAGAATTTGATAACAAATTATTATAAATCTATAATTATTTAAAGTGCTCTCGGTCAAAATACTAGACTATAAAAATAAAGAGGATAAAACTATTTAGTTTGAATGGCAAGCCACTAATTTTTAGTAATCAAGAATAATGACCATGCAGCTTAAATTTGATGACCCTTCTTTAGTCTCTAAATATGTAAATTTGATTAATTTAATAGATATAGAGCTCAAACTATTTGCAGATAGTGTTTCTAAAGAATGATCTATTTGTCGACTAGTCCACAGTTCACCCTATTCCTTACAAATACACAGTCAGCAAATCAATACCCAATCAGTGTTTTTTATTTAAAGATGAGGAAAGATAGTAAGAAATTAAGTCTAACTTATTTTGATTAGCGGCTACTTAGGCTTTAGTAGACTCAGGAAGTTAAAGTGCGACAGCTCTTTCTAGCATTATGATGGGAACTATGGCTGCTAACATAGCTATGTCTGCTTCACTTATAAAAATAAACTTTCTGTTCTTTGGGGAATGATTAATGCACTCTAGCTTATCGTCAAGTTATTGTTTTATTTTAACTTACCCTTGATGAATGTCAATTTTCCAGCCAACGCCATCTTCTTTTATATGCTCTTGATGAACATGGCTAATCTGAATGTCATTCCAATTAATATTGAAACAGATTTTTTCAGCTTTTAAGAATACAATTTTCCAAGTAACTTTCAACTTATGGATATCTTTAAAAGCAAAACTACTATCATTGCTAAGGTTAACTTAATTTATATAAATAAACTCTATAAAGATACAGCACTGCGAGTGTGGTACTTAATTTAGGAAGTATGTTTCTCTCTTTAGTAATTATGTCTCTCATCGTTTTCAGTCTTCTGCTTAAATTTAAATATATTATTTTACTTATTAGACTATTAGTTCAGAAAAACACACTGTAATATTTCATTAACTTTAATTTTGAAAGTCTAGCTAAATTATTCGAGTCACTGTCTAATATTATGCTTTATAACACACCGATCAGGATTTTACTAGAAGGATTCATGCTATTCTTTTTCTGTGCTAGTCTTCAAATGTACTATGTAAGAAAATTTCAGAGACTTAACCTCCTAGATTGAATGGGATACTCCTGCAGACTAGTTTTCCTCGTTTCAAGCTATATTTTTGGTTACTGGATGCCTATTTTCGCCAATTTTAATTGGCTTCATACTCTTCAGAAAGAGAGCAGCTTTGGATTCCACATTTTCAAGGAATACCTTTGGAGCACTATATTCAGAGCTAAATTATCACTCATGGCCTTGTCGGCTATATCACGTGCTATATGTGATTAGGAGAGTTTTATTTGTAGCCACGGCTCTCTTTGGAATAAATTATCCTTACCTTCAAATTCAAGCCCTTATGCTATCAACTTCATTTCAGATTGCCTATCTGATTTTGTTCAAACCTTTTGAGCGCAATTAAGAAATTATTTAATCAATTAGAATAACTCTATCGAGATTTTCAATGATTTTTGCAACCTAGGTGCATCATATCACCTGCTGCTTTTAACCGATTTCACTCCTGATCCTGATTTTCAATATAAATGCGGGTGGTCTCTTATTTGGCTAACAGTATTTAACATGCTAGTAAACATAATTCAATTTAAATTGTGATGGTAACAATAACTTTAATGCAAGTAGGAGGTAAGGTCAGATATTATTTCAAGAAATACTAAAATTGGAAGAATTTAAAACGAAACAAGGCCGCAAAGCACATAGATGATCAAAAAGTAAAAGTTACAAATTTGGAAGATCCTGAGTAAAACTTGCTCACTACCAATCTTTCTATTTTAAAATTATTTTCTAAGCAAGTAAAGGTAATAATTTATAGTTTTTTCTAAACTGTTATAGTCCTAAATTGATTCTCAAATAATTATTTTTAAATGTCTAGAATCAAGAGTTCAATCATTTAAAATTAGGTTATTAAAATTAAATCACAAATGAGGGTTTTCAACAATTTGATTTTGAGGATATTCTAACTTACCAAGATAATGGCGATTTATTAAAACATTCACATAAATAATTTAACGATAAGCAAAGTATCGTTAAACACATATCCAATTAGAAAAAGACAAAGAGTTAAACTATTATTTTCATTAAACTAAATCTAAGAACTAGAAAATAAACTCTAAATTAAGAAAAGAAAGCTCTAACAAAATCATGAAAGAATTTTACCCGAATTAGGATTCTTAAAAAATAGGATAAGAAATAGTTGAGAAGTAAATTGCCTAAGACTTCAAGTAAGGTCTATAAATTAATTTTAAACTGCGGAGATAGAACAAGATTAATCTTTCTCTCCTAAAGCAACGAAAATAGTTAGGAAATATATGCCAGTATAAGAGAGAAATAAAATTAAAAGGTAAATCATTATAGATTCTCTATAAATTATATTTCATATAAATATAAGTTTATGCAACCAAGAAAGAAGATAATTAAGAAGGAGATGTTTCAAAGTTCTTTTTTGAAGCATTCAATTACAGACAGAAGCAACTTATAAAAATGTGTGAGGATGCTTACATAGAGGACCTACTCGCTCATTTTTATTTCTCAAGACTAAGAGAATCCTAGCAAATAAGAAAGCAAAGTATTTATATTTTATCTTCAAACAAGGTAGTCTCTTAAGCAAAAATTGTTTCATTTAATTATTACCTAAAGATAAAAGAGAAAGACAGCTTTATAAACTATAAATTATTTTAGCTGACGTATTATAGAGTAAAATACTTTGAAATTGAATAAACTTAATTTTTATTTATAATAAAGGCAATTTTTATTCATATTTATCTGATTCCTTCATATTTATTTATAAGTTTTAAATTATCTTATTCTAAAACTCAGATATTTATTCTTATATAATGTTTTATCATAAAATAAAACATAAATTTAAAGTTCTTACACCTATTATATATACTTTGATAATTTAGCCTATCTATTAAATCTTTCCGCAATTTGTTTTAAATTGTGGCTATAGTGCACAAGAAGAATAAGAAAAGAAAAAATGCTTTTGAAGATAAATTAGTAAGTCCTGATTACAGCCTGAGATTTATGATGGATAGTTAAATCCAAACTGTAAATTCATCACTTGAGGTAAATATTGGGCAATAGTAACACATTTAAAGTGAAACTTATTTTTAACTTAAGGAATAAGCATTAAATCTTCTTCAGCTCAAAATAAAAAACTTTTAAAGATAAATACTCGATAAACAAAGTGATTAAACAGTAGGTATTATATATCCTTTATGGGAAAAATACTTAATTTATTTTTCATTAAAAAAACCAATTTTTATGAGAGAGTATATTTTAATCTTTTAACAAATAGAAGAAAGTTACAAAAAATTCATTATATTGAGCTGCTTTAAGATTATTATTATTTTTCAGTTTTAAAATTCAATTTTTTATTTTTCAGGAGGTGAAATTTAAAAATTAAATCAATTGTATCAAGTAATATTTTAGTAGGGACATTATTTTGTAAATTAATCAGGCTGTCCAAAAATATTCGTATTTGTAAATTTCTTTCAGTTTCATAAGGATATGTTGAATAATATAGAGCTTTATTCATATTGAAATAAATGTCTCAATAAAAAATAATGATTAATTTTTAAGGCTCTCTTCTTTATGTTTAAGTAAGCTTACTTGAGTTGTAAAGTCCGAGAATGGTGATCTTTAATTTCTCTTTATGTCTTAAAAAGAGAATTATCTTTATTATCTTAAAATTAATTATTTTAAAAGCAAAAATAAGCTCATAAATTTAATTATGACCACAGATGCTGCGAAAGTTGGAGTTTACGTACTAAGAATCATAGGGGAGACCTCTTCTGGAGGTACTACTTACAAAACAGACACAACCACTATTACAGTTAATTAAATTGCTCTCTTATAGAGGAATTTTAAAATTTGATTAAAGAGCCATCATGAGTGGAGAAATCAGAGTTTTGGATAGAATAAGTAATCGTACAATCAATTTTTATTATTTATATCAGAGGGAGTAAATTCAATATTAGATATTTAAAAGGGATTAGGTGTAAATATTGGGAATTGTACATATTTGGCTGGATCATTAACAGTGTATGTTTACTAAGGTATCGAGGAAGGTTCTGCTATAGAAGCAGCAGAGCACTTGCTTTTAACTGTTAGAGAAATTAAATAAGAGTGAACCAGGCAGTGGCTGATACTCCATTGTTAAGTGTTACTTTCATCGTGATATTGTAGATTCCTACATCATTTTCATCTGAAGTGGAGTAGGTAAACAAATTACTTAATTTTAAACTTTCTGTCCTTTTCTGAAAAAGTAACAAAAGTTGGGGAAGTGAGAATTTCAACCATGAAAGTTGCATCAGAGCAGGAGGGAGAAGTAGTGAACTAAGTATATTGGTATGAGGCAGAGCTGGAGCTAGCGACATAAGTTTTGTCTACCAAATTTGATACTATAGATATTGCTGGATAAGTGTAGACTTGAGCCATCGGATTTGTTTTGGCACTCACAGTAATGCTAAAATAAATTTTAAGCTAGCAAAAAAATATTAAGCGTCTGAGAAAGTCACGGATACAAATATTAAAATGAAATTTAACAAAATATAATGAGGATATGTTTGAATAAGTTTAAGCCAAGCCCATCTATTCTGCTGTTTGCATAAATTTAACTCATTTTTAGTAAACTAAGATAAATTATTTGTAATTTTATCCTCAAACACGAAGCTTCCGTTATCTAAAAGTGTAGAAGTTGGTATTATAAATTTTATATAAGATTAAATTTATATCGAAATAGAGCTCTCGGAGTCTCCAGTTTTGAATAAAAGCCCAACATAGGTTGAGTAGACATTTGTCGATAGCTATTTTATTCTGCCTACAAAATAGAAGTCCTGTGAATTTCTCTAATAAGCAAAAAATTATATATTTTATAGCGTGATAGAACTAATTCTAGGAATATTGTACAACGGGTCCACTTTTAAATTTGATCTAATCATTATCTCCATCTATTACATGAAATCTCCCAACATAAATCAAGTTCGTTTTATATAAATTAAAGTTTTCCAGAACATGTAGTAAACTTCATTATGATCTTAGACAATTTTTTTTTCTCATAAAAAACTTATAATTTTTAATTATTTTTATATTATTGAAGCTTTAAAATTGCATATAAGATCAAAATATGATTTGAATTTATTGGTAAAAATAAAATCAATGATATAATATAAATCTTTAGAAGCTATCTGCAAGCATTACGTAAAAGAATTATCAAATTCTTATATAATTTAATTATAAATAATGTTTTAATTTCTAAAGAATTATTATTTATAATTTAAAATTTTATATTATTTTATCTCCCCTCCTTCATTTCTTTTATTGAGACTTAAATCGATAAAAGTGTTAGAGGCAATAAGTCTAGAATGAAATACACTTCTATGTAAATAATTATAATTGAGAAAGAATCCATTATAAAAAATCTAAGAAATTAAAGAGTTTGAAGTTATAGAGATCAGCTGATCTCATTGAATGGATTACATTTTAATCTTAATTTTAGATACTGCAATTATCTATAGAAAATATTGTTGATTAAGCGACATATCTCCTTTTAGAAGTTGTAAACGACGATGGGCTTTCGCGGTGACGTGGCACAACTGATCAAGGAGTTACGCCTGTGAATTACTTTAAATCGATTAAGTATTATATGCCCGTTAGGGGATAATTAATTCCTTAACTATTATATATATTAGAAGTTGTAAACTCAACTGGTACTGTCACTCTGAGAAAAACTGTGAAATATTTTAATTTGTAACAATTCTTATCTAATTACATATTTATTATAATAAAATCAAAGATAATTGAAAAGGATTTATATACCACTTATATCTAGCAACTATTTATGAAAGCCTGTATTCATAATTACACTGTCATCCTAATTCAAAAATGGTTTCATTTTAAGGATATCGCCTTACTATTTTTCTAATAAATTCAGTGCCATAATTATCATCATCTCCAGGTATTAATCTTAAAAATATGGATTTATTATATTAATAAGTTATAAGCTTAAATATTAATTTTTTTAATTTTATTTAAAAATATATTTACTACATACAATATTTGTTTAAAAAAGAGTTAATGGTAATCTTTCTAAATCAAAATTATAAGATAATCTTTTGAAGTTATACAATAAAAAGAAAGTTGCTACATTAGAATTCTACAATGAGAACAAAAAGTAAATAGACATAACAATTTGTATATATTTTTAAATTATATATTTCTTTTTTATATATCACCAAATTTGTAAATATTTTAATAAAAACAAAAAGGGAGGGGGCTTGATTTTTAAAATAACTTACGCATAGTCAGAGTCTCCTTTTTCAACTTTAAAGTAATCATCGTCTTTTACCTCTAGCATTCCCACCACCAAGCTACTTACTCCTTCTCCGCAAAAGTAAACGATGTAGTCATCATTTTAAAAACTATTTATTAATTATAATTATTACTAAATTGCGTAAACATATTTTATCTTCTAATTTTGAAATTTAATTTCTGAGAATTGCGAATTGAATATAATATAGTAGGAATTTTAATTAAAATCGGTGATTGGTTAAAATAATAAATGGAGAGTTGCAAAATGGTGACAGTTGAAATCGCAGATTTACCCCCCTGATCTGCAGCTTGTTCGATAGCTTATCAAATTTTAATATAGGCTTCTTCTTTAATCAACTTCACAGCATCTCTTTGCAGCAAGATATGATGCACGCACTCATCTTCATTTTCAATATCTGCTTCAATTAAACTTGTGTCGCTTATAACTCTTGACTGAGCGCTCCCAGACAAAAGTTGCAAGGATAAAAAGTTCTTAGAATTCAGTTCTGAATCGAATGGTGTAATAATTATTTAAATTGGACACACTTCAACTGTCACTGATTTATTCCATTTTAATTTAATATCTAATTTAATTCTCTTTTTTATTAAATTCTCAGCTATAATTATTCATTAGAATCCTCAAAAATTTCTATATGGCTCAAAGAGTAATCCTAACCCTTTTAAGCATCAATCATTTATAATCTTTATAATTAAATAGTTTATGGTTAGTTAGTATCCCGAAAAGAAAAATTAAAAGACCAAGAAGAGTAGTGTCTTAAGTCATCGTCATACTTTCATATTAATTAATATCATTAATTTGTGCTTTCTATTTTTAAATCTATAAACAAATTAAACTATCCCTAAGAATTTTTTTTTATAGAATATAAGTATAAAATGTAAAAATAGTTGTCATTATTTAAGAAATATTTAACTAAATTATACTATGCAAGCAAGGCGTATCTAATGTTTAATTTAAAAATAAAGATTAGTTAGCACCATCGTATACATGCCCAGCGATATAAATATTAAATTTTTGATGATGAAATAAATGTCTCCACTGTCTCCTCCGAACTTATCTTGCTTAATAGCTTTTAAATAAAAAATGAACAGCTCTAACTATTCCATTGAAATAAAGAGCAAAATATATTGCGCTGAATTTGAATAAAGTTACTAGTTGCTTTACTACTAGGAAAGGAAGACAGATCTAACTCCATGATCCCAGGCTTCCTATAATAATTATTCACGACATTCTAATTTTAAATAGAAAAAAATATGCAAATTTAAAATACACAAATAATTCGAAATTATTTGTGAGTTTATGTTTTACTTATTCTAATAAATCACATTAAACGCGCTATATGTATCTGAATCTTCTTTAAGCTGGAGTAGAAACTTACCCTTGGTATTGGAAAGATTAATTAAATTTAAGCAGCCAGAAGATTTGAAGTAGAGTAGAAATATTTTTTTTTTAATACAATCCATCTGGGCTAATCACAAGTTATTCACTATTAGTTTTGTATAATAAATTTAATTATAAATTTTTGTAAGACTTAATCATACTTCCGTCAAATATCGATATCTAATAAGCAATAATTTTATTTTAGTTCGAAAGAATGACTAAAGCCTGTGCATAATTTGGGAAACTGTCAAAGGCAGCGACTATCTGCATATTATCATTCTTCACAGCTATTGAGGTGACATCGTTATACAAAGAATCACTAAAGGCCATAATCCATTTTGCAACTCCTCCTGAGAGCACATAAAGCACGATCGGATTAGATATTTAAATAGATTAGGAACATTAGAAGCCGGCACAAAAGAATTTTAATTTAAAAGCTGGGTCATAAGATTACCCTCCAATTTTAAATTATATTTTCAATTGCTACGTTCTTCCGATTGTCAACGTCTAAAGTTGAAAATTTTGTATCCGCAGCAGGTGTGCCCATCGTAAAGGGAGGCATATCAAAGCAGTCCGTACAAAATCCGTTTCATAACAACCCAAATAATGCAATAAGTTACCTATAGAAAGAGTAAATTATAGAATTGAGATAAAAATCCATTTTTATTTATAATATAATTATTTTCAATAAAAAAATGATAATTATAAGAGGAAATATATCTTATATATCAAACTTATATGGTAATAAATATAGTTTATAATTTAAATTTTGTTCTTAAAATATAATGAGCCCTACAAAAAAAATGTAAAATTAATTTAGTGAATAATTATTTATTCATAGGTCAAATTCTGATTTCAAAAGAGTAAAATAATTTTTAATTTAAAAATTATTCTATTTAGTAAACAAGGAATATAGACAGAGATGATATTAAGTATAAAGTTTACAAAATAATTGGACTCCTCATTTTGTGATCTCTTTTTTTCCTCAAATAATTTAATTATGACCTGCTCGAGGATCCGAAGTAAACTACTTATTATAAATTTATAAATGCAATAAGCATTTTTATTTTATGAAATGGTTTAAAATACAAAGAATCTTTAATATTTGCAACTTAATCATAAAATATATTCTTATACATCATTTTCTTTACAAATTATTATTCCTATAATCTCATATCTCAATAAATTGGATCTTTAATCACAGGGTTGATTTAAGCAAACAGAACAATTTAAAAATTTAATGGTGATATACGCAACATCTGAGTCTAAGGTAGGCTCTAATAATTTTTACTTATATGCTTGTTTCACTAACGATCCCACCACATGCGCTCAAAAATCTTTTATAATCGTGGTTTCAAGTTAATGATTTAAATTATTCCCTCTTTTTTAATGCAATGGTGACACATTTACAAAGCCAACTTATACTCCATTTGATTACTATCACAACAGCGATGGAAATAAAACTATTGAGACTATTAGTTGGGTCTAGGCTTTAGCTGCATCATGCCCTCCTATAAATTATTACGTAATTACAGATGGAACTAATGCGCCAATAGATCCCACTATCTTTGCCTTTAATTCTCCTGTTCTTACTATTATGACCACATTCATATTAACTATATAATGAAATAATGCCAATTATTACAGTTAATGTCAAATCTCACTGTCCAACAGCTATTGTAACAGCTACTTCTCCCGGAGATAAAACTTATACTCTTGGAAGCCCAAAAATTACATTTTCATTCGCAGAATGGACTACTGATATTCCTAATTGTGGGCCGTTTATATATGCTGCCACTTTATCAGCCGATGGCTCTGATCTTGTAGCGCCTCTTTCATTCAATTCAACCTCCAGGACTTTCTCTATATCTCTTTCTACAAATTCAAGCTTAGAAGGTATTCATGCTATTACTATTCTGGGAACGCTTAGTTATGGCTCGTAATTTACATTTTAAGGTTTTAACATTATAGATGTGAATATAATTAAAAATAAATTAATTAAATTAAATCAAATTGAAATGCAATAAATTAATGGCAGTTTGAAAGTTCTCATATATACAAAATTATTAGGCTAATAGGTTAAGATTAAATTTCTAGAATTTCCTGCCAACTTTTGTGTCGGAGCGCTATGTACAAAATTTAAACGATTTAAGTGAGTAAAACTGAAATATTTTAGATAGTAATACTACAAGCATCTTATCTTGCAACTGAGAGGTGTTGCTAAGATGATAAATAAGAAACATCTATTATAGCTGAGAATTTAATAAAAAAGAGATTAAATTAATAATAAATATTCTAATATCGAAATCCTTGGCAGTTGAAGTGTGAGATTTCGGGCTGAAATTATTACCATTCGATTAAGCATGAAATTCTAAACAAATTTCATCCTTGCAACTTCTTCGTAGGAGTTGTGTGTAGAGAGTTACTTCGGTTATAAGTTTGTGAACTTGGTTAATTTTCTTGGTTCGGAGACAAAGACATCAAAATCTCTAAGCAGAGAGCTCCTATCGTAATGGCAGCAGAACAGACTCCTATTAAAATTAAATAAGCTATCGAACAAGCCCCATATTGAGCTACGTGCTTCACAATTTAACGGCCAACATTTTACAACTCTTCATTTATTATTTTAAATTAATTCCGATTTTCATTTAAATTTTAACTATATTTATTATTGCTATCGGATAAGCTGAAGATTTGAAGATTATTCCTCAAAAATGCAACCGCTCTTTTATTAATTTAACTAGTCAGTAATTTTGTATTAATTCTCAACTATAACGTTATAAATCCCTGTAAAACTTAAACAGTATTATTATTTTATCTTTATTTAATAAAATAAAAATAAAAATTGATTACTTATTCTTGACAGTTCAAAATTCATTTATTTATATCTCACGTTTAATCTATATCTCTTCAAATCTAAGAGATCAATCTTTTCCAAATGTAAATATAAAGTGTATATAGATCTCAATTCAATAACATAAAATAGATAATCATTTTGACTTAAGCTAAATCTTCAATTCATGACTCTAGTATATTTTTTTGTGCAATTGACATCTGCCAAAATATAATGAGGGTTACATCCGTGGTAGAAGCGTTTCCTCTGAAATTTAAAACCGTTATCAATGACCTAAATATTTCAAATGAAATTTTTTAACAAAGAGCTAAATTAGCAAGTTTTCTGATATATATGACTTCAAAGAAAAATTTAATTTTTTCGTAATAATATTCGTCAAAATAAAGCTGAATTTATAAAAGTAAAGTAAAGTAAAATTTGAGGAATGCAATTAATAATCTATTTCAAAACCAGCACTTATTACAATTCTAGTTGAGAAACATCTTATTATCCTATGTAAAAGCTGAATTAATAATATCAACATCATAAGCGAATAGTACAATAAATCTCAAAGTATCAGAGTATGGCCAAAAGCCAATTATTTAATTCACAGCGAGCGTAACTACTTTCTCATGTGGCACTTGGATTTATGAAGTTACTTATTTAATAATTTAAAATACTACTTAATTTATACCGGACCATCAGGAGCAAGTCTTGATCCACTCTTTACGTGGCATACTACTAATAAGACTTTGTCTTACAGAACTCTTGATGCACTGCATGTTGGCCTATTTATTGCAGAAATTAAGAGCTATCAAGGTGTCTATACCGATCGTTTCTTTATATTGCTAGTGTCTGTTTAAGTTACTCTTGATTGCGATTTGTAAAAAGCCACTTAGCCTCCAAATCTTTCTGATACCTATTTTTTCAGTCTTAAATTAATTATTCTATGTGGTAGGAGAAGCCACGAAAGTCATAAACCCTGGCGCATTCACTTTCCTGATTTAAAATGGTTGTCCCCCATATAATTATTCATGCGTAATTTCAGGGGCTATTTGCAATAATCCTATATTTACATATACCGAAGCGACTTAGCATTTAAGCGTTTACTCTACATCAGGAGGCAGTAAAAATAAATTAAGTGGTTCTTATATCCTTTGGGTAATGGCATTTTTCTAATATCAAAATGGCACGTTTTATTACTCTGGAGCTACTATGATTGCGTTGACTATTACGGATAATTGCGCCTTATTAGTTATTTTGAAAACTATTAATAAAAATCAATCTAAACTAACTGATAAATAGCATTTCCTGCAGTACACATGTCTGTATCTTACACTTATACAATTTATAGTGCAGCTCTAAATATCCCATATAATGATTTCACTTTTCCTCTAGCATGTGCTCCTGCTACTCCAGCGCTCTCATATTTGGCTTATGTTGGAACAACTTCAGTACTGTTAACTTCTCATAGTATAGGAGCTCTTCTCACTCACAGTATTTCTCCCAAAAAGTTTGTCGCACTTTCTGGTGATAACGCCCAAATAGGAACTTATACGATAATTTTAGAAGGTACTTTGTAAGATGGGACTGGAAAAAATAATTTATTTAATGGAATAATTAGAGATAGGAAGCAATAGACTTTTACGCTAAATGTTTTGGCAGGTTGTTATGTCTACTATTTTATTCCTTCCAGTATAATGAATTCTGTAGTCTTCTTAGGCTCTCAAACTGACTAAAAATATTTAAAAAGACATCACATTCGAAGAGTTAAAAAAGACTTCAAATATTTTTAGTTCACTTAAGTTGATAACTGTGGATTTGCTGTTACTTACTCATACACTGTGGATGGCTTTGCAACTATACCTCCTTTTGTAGTTAATAGTGATATGATCAGCTCTTTAAAAATTTTGTCATTCTACAGTACCAACACTTCTCATATCACTTTTTCGCCCTTTACAGTAAGAGTAACTGCTCAAAGCACCAACACAAATGGAACTGTCACTAGCACAATTAAAATCTTCACCATAACTTTTAAGTCCCCAAATACTGAGCCACCAAAGTTTTTCCCAACCCTCAAAGATGTTACTTAAATTTGATTATAAGTTACTCTGAACGTCAATTAGAGTTATACTTAATTCAAAGTTATATTTACTTTAGCCCTGCCTGATCCAGTAGACTTTGATGGCGATGACTGGAATCTTGAATCATTTATAATAAGTCCAGAAAAAAATTAAAAATGGAGTTTATCTCTGGCGACTTTCCAGAATTTTAGCTTCAGCCCACAAGCAACTCACATGCTGGCACTTTTAAAGTGTCTATAACATTAAGTGATAAAAATATTGAGCCATTAGAAGGAACTTACAAATTCAACATTAAGGTTCTTCCAAACAACACAAAATCAGATCCAACGAAGAACATCACAGCTATTTTTTTATCTCAGTTCCAATTAATACTACTACCTAGGATGCTGCAAAAGTGTCAGAAAAGTTTACTGCAGAGATCATGAAAATTTCAATGTAGGGACTTGTCACAGTAGCTTTCAGCACTTCTGCTTTGATACCAACCAACTACTCCTCATTCAATAGCTATTAATTTTAAAGCACTATTCTTCAACTGAGATTTTTAACAGCATCAGGTTCTGCTGACAACTCAATTCAATTTACGTGGAATCTCACTTATTTAATACTCATTAAATATTTTAGCTCGAAGTTTATGACGATTCAACTCTATTTTGAAGACAGCTCGCAAGTTTATTTAAATAAAATTAAGTTTCCAAAACTGTAAGGATTTAAATTTCAATTATCTTTTAGACTAGCAACAGGCTTTAGATTAGTTTCCTGAAAGCTGAATACTTTATTGAGTAATCAACAGGACTTCAAATTAAATCTAAGTATCAAACTGCCAAGAATTCTCCGAAGCAAGTCTATTTTTATTAAAATGAGAACTGATTGTAAGATTGATGGATCTTATAAATATAGCTGCAACTGCTGCGTTATCGAGTGTAGGAGGGACTGGAGCAGATTTCTTAAGTACTCTTATGTATGGATCTCTCGCCATGAATTTAGTAATGGCTGCATCATTATCTTTACTTTGGGGCATGATAAATGTTCTTCAACTCATTATCAACATGCCTCTTTAAATAATTCTTATGAATGTGAGCTTCCCACCAAATGCAATTTTCTTCTACAACCTACTCATGAATATGGCTAGTCTAAATGTCTTGCCAGCGGATTCACTAGAGTCTAATGTGTTTACATTTGAGTAAAATTCTGTCCCAGACAATTTTGAACTCATGGATATCTTTTAAATTGACTAATCTATTTCTCCAATCTTAACTTTACAAACGCTATGAATCTGGAAACGTAATTTAAAACCTTGGAAGTATGTTCTTCTATTTGTTAGGACTCATTTCAGTTTTTAAATTTAATTTTAATTTTTGAAGTTATTGTACTTGTATTCTTGATAAAGAAATGGGCTTAGAGAAACTCCAAAGTGAAAAAGGTGTATGATTTTTTGGCTATAAGGTTTATTTTTAACGCTCCTCTGAGAATAGCATTAGAGGGTTATATGGTTTATTTCATAAATTCTTCGCTCAACCTTTACTACGTAAGTTTAAATCCTTAATAATTTTTTAGATAAATTGGAGCACTCCAACGAATAGATTTTCTTCGCTTCTGGCAATTGGATTAGAGATATTTTATTTATTTTGCCTTGCTTTTCCATTTCTAATTACCACTTTACTGATATCGCAGTTTTAGAAACTTTCAACTGAGAAAGCTGTAAATACCTATGGTGCTCTATATGCAGATGTTAAATCTAATTAGAAGTCCGCGCTTTTCTATAATGTGATCTATGTTTCGAGAAGAATTATTTTTGCGGGTATCGCATTAATTGCAATTGACTTTCCTGCTCTTCAGATTTAAACTTTGATCCTGAGTAGTTTGCTGACATTGATTTATTTGGGTGGTATCAGGCCTTTTTAATTTAGGTTGAACAATAACCTGGAAATTGTGAACGAGATTTGCATATTGGGTGCTTCTTATCACCTTCTTCTTTTTACTGACTATGCTCCAGACGTAGATGTAAACAAGAAAGGTAAAATTTGAAGTTAAATTTTCCTGAATTGCTTTTATAATACACTTTTGGGTGGTCTTTAATTGCGATAACCGTGTTCAACATGCTTTGTAACATAGTAATCCCAAATGCAACTTTAAATTGTAATTAGAATAATTACGATGTTTAGTCATTATATCACTCTCAATAAAAGAACTCCTCTTGTCTATTAAAAAGTACCGATAAAAGATTCAAGACTGGCTAAAGTAGAGAGTTCAAAAAGCCAAAAGTTACGAGTACTCTCCTCAACACTTGAATTCCCAACATAGTTTAATAGATGAAATTAGTTTATATTAAACTGGAAAAGTTAGTAAATAGAATTTGAAGAAGAAGAAAAAAGAGTAAGGTTTTGATAATAGTCAAACAGGCATTAACACAAATAGCATTACATAGAATGATTAAACAGAAGTCTTTACTGAAGAGTATGACAAAATTTCATTGAACTTCACTTAAAATAGAAGTAGACAAAATAATTAAAAAGAAAATAAGAGTTATAGAAGAAACAGCCTTAGAAAAATTGAAAAAACTTACAGAATGGAAAGCAGTCATAGATGATAGCAAAAAGGAGATCCTATCACAACAAATGGTTAAAGCATTCAATTGCCAATAATATTTGAATCTGTCTTTAATTAAAGTCCATCTTAGCAGAATAATTTAAAGAACTCTAGTCAGACATTTATACCTTTTTATTTATTTGGCTAAAGTCATTTGTAAAAATCCTAGTTTGGACTTAATGCTGACAATAATGTACCCATGTATTTTAAGAGCTCTAATAATTCCTTCCATTAAAATGGAGAAATGAATCCAAGCAAATCTAATTCATAAATTGATGTTTTCGATGAACTTAACAAGAGTAATAAATCTTTAGTGAAGAACGATTGGATTGAGAACAGCTACCTATATCCAACTCCATAGAACTAAAACATTGAAGAATAGTTTAGTCCATAATCTGTCAATTAGTTTCTCTAAGCTAAGTTTTAATCTAGTAGCCAAACTTTGGATAAATTATTCAATCCTAGGCTCTAAAAACAGTCCAAAAAGTTTTGATTTATTATAAGAGTAATAACTAGGGCAAATAGAAATAGGGTAAATCTAAAACAAAGAGAGGTGATCGAACACTATTAAATACATAATCTGCTTTTGAAGATTAGACCCAATCCATTTTCAATTCTTCTAATGCTGTAATAAAAAGCAGATATGAGCCAAAAGTAGCAAATTATAAATTCAGTTAATCAATAAATTTCCTAAAAGTTTAATAAGTTAAATTATTAATTGTTTTATTTTTGCGATAACTTTCTTAAGTTAATTTTTAATTAAAATAGCTTAAGACCCTAATTATGAGGAAGTTGACGCTCTAAAATTATTGTATGAGTCTCATTTAAAGAGAGACCTTGCAAATAAGAAATTAAAAAGGGATATGGAAACTCAAGAACTAGATGCCATTTTTGAATATATTTTAGATGTGACTTCTTCTCTGGAGGTAAACATCGGATTCAAATAAAAGGATCAAGTCTAA